>MU227730.1:1873097-1890511 GCA_018584345.1 Thuja plicata
TCAACACTATCCTGCTGGTGGAAGAAATGGGATTCAAAAGAGTCTGGCTCGAAGGTGATTCTTTAAATATTATAAATAACATTAAAGATATCAACCCCCCTTCCTAGACTATAGAGCATATTATTCTAAAAATTAAATCTATATTCAAATCCTTTGAGGTGTTCCATTTATCTCATAATTATCGCGAGACCAATCAGGTTGTTGATTGTCTTGCCAATATTGGAGCCAAAAGTGAGGGGATTCAAAAATGGAAAGGCAACACTATGAGTAATGATGTGGTCATCTCAATCATTAATTATGATAAAATTAGGAAAAAAGAAGGAGTCATTAAAATGGTTTTTAATGATATCAATTAATTCATCTCAGATTGGGGGGAGTTGGAATGACGTCCAAAATAATGCGAAGTACATATCCAAGATGTGGATTTTTACTCTAATTATGAAAGCTCAAACTTTAATGCATGCCGTTATTATCATTATTATCTTTGGCCAGTTCACGCATGTGAAGAGGATTGTGAATCAGTTTAATAGCTTTAACCCGCCAAAGAACAACCAAAATCATAACATTTCCCAGCCTGTGAAAAAAGAGCAGGTGAAGAATTTGGCCATGGGTGGTGATCTCAGAAGGGAAGAGCCTGTGGAATGCAAGTGGAAGTAGGATAAGGAAGTGTGGAGAATCTTGAAGAAAGGTCATGTTCATCGATATCTTCAGAGACTCCATGGTTTTGACATAGAGGTTTCCAAAGCCTTTGCTGATGGCTGGGATAAGGGCACGGTAAATATTGCGGGCAAATATTTTATCCTCAGCCTCAAGGTCCTTTCTGAAATTACTGGTCTCCCAGTGGATGGCCTAAAGTATTCAAAAGAGGTGAAGGTTGGCATCAGAGCTTATAAGAAATTTCCTGTTACTGATGAGGAGAGGGCTCTTCTGGTGAAAGGTAAGAAAGACTATGTCGGTATGGATAATATTGATAAAATTTGGGGTTCTGTTATCAAAGTTATAATGGAATACTTCACTCTCCAGGGGAGATTCTCTAGGGTCTAAAATTATCATTTTTACCTAGTTAATCACTTTAGACATGAGATGCGCATTTCTTTCCCCTATTTTCTCCTCTGTTCGCTTAACCAGAGCATTACTAACTACAGAGTGAATAATTTCCCTATCCTCCATGTCGGGCTTATTCGCCTAATAGCTGATTATGCTAGAGACCACATTCCCGACCCTATCCCTACCCAGATTAAAAAAGGAAGATTGTCAGGTCTCTGCCAAAGAATCCTAAATCTAAGAAAGCTTCTTTTCCCTCTGAGTCGTCTTCATCTAAGCCTCTGGAAGGGCCGAAGAATGATGAGCACCCTAGTGATGCCTCTGGTCCTGATAAGAATTTCCTGGATTCCTCTGCTAGTCCTATCCTCTAGGAACCTGATGGTGACAAGAATATTCAGATGGTTCCTAATGTTGAGACTAATCCCACTACCCAAACCCCTGTGGTGAAGGATTCGGAGGATCCTGATATCAATAATGCTAAGGAAAGCCCTGAGGAAAGTCAAGATAATCTGAAAACTAGGGAAAAGCTTAACCCTGTTCTGGAGATTGTTAATATAGAAGGAAATGAGAAAAATGAGATTCAGGTTGAGAATGTTGTCAAAAAAGACAAAGAAACTGATACAAATCTTATAAATAGTAATGCAGATAACTCGGGGGACAATAGTTTTAGGGTTCTGGGAGAGGAAAATTTGGAGTCTCACAATTCTCCCAGCTCTGAGAAGGAGAACAAGGAAGAAGATAGTGAGAGAACCCTTCATGGTAGAAAAACCCAGTCTCTTCAAAGAGAAATTAGAAGGATGGACTCACAGGTTAGAAGAACTATTATCATGACCCCCCTTGAGATTGCTAAAAATAAATCTTTCTACAGTTATAATCTGGACAAATGGGTGCAGAGTTATTTGGTAGAGCTTAAGAACAGATGTATCAAACTGGAAAATAAGAGCTCTATGATCGAGGATACTATGTCTATATTTAGAAAGGAGTTTCCTCATAATGCCAATGCCCCTGTGTTTGATTACGGTTCTGATATTGAAGAAAAAATTAAAAAAGCTATCAAGATAGCTATGATACCTATCCAGAAGAAAATAAGTGGGAATGAGGAAATGTTAAAACATCTGCTTAGTTTGGTGAACATAGGTATGAGGTCTACTATGGAGAATTTGATGTTTTTGAGTAATTGGCTGGAAGGAAACAAAGACACTATTGACCTTACTGATCCTACCTAGCAGATGGGACATGGCACTCGTACTAGGTCAAAGAAGCAGAAGGTTGATGATCCAGATATTTAGAAGCTAAAAGACAATGTGAAGACTATGCAGACTCAGCTGGAGGAATCTAAGAGCTTCCTGAAGACTTTGTCTTGATCTCAGTGCTGGTGGCTTTTTTCTCTGTTTCTCTTCTAGTGTCTTTTTTTTTTTTTGCTTTTTAGGTGCTTAATGTTGAATCTGGGATTTGTCCCTTTGTAGCCTGCTTCCTTCCTTGGGGCAGCTTGTAGTTCTCTGGATTTTCATGCCTATCTCTCTTCTCTTTTGTTAATGGGTTTCGGGGTCCCTTCAAAACCTATTTTTACCATAATCAAAAACAATATTAAGAGATAATAATTACAGTATAGTTTACTCAAAAATCACAGCTCAAATATAAGAAAATGAAACATATTCCAACAAATCTTAAAAAACATGCTTGTTAATGGCATCAATAATCATTTCACTCTGATTTAAATCATAAGACATCAAAATATAACTTATTGGAAGAGGCAACCAAACAAAATGCCACACAATGCCACTAGACTTTCTTTTAGATACTTGGGCTGCTCTCAAACAACAATCTCCCCAAATCCTTCTACTCCAATCCTTAGCTCAGCATGAAAGCTTTCAACACCCAATATCAAAATAATAATGATGCTCACATAATAAAGACTAGCATGTCACAGAATCAGACCTCACAAGATCTGTTACTGCATACTATCTCACTCAGATCCACACTCAGCACTTACAGAGCTTAACCTGGCTTTGATACCATGAAAAAATACAAAGACAAAAACAAGAAATATAGAACACACTGATTGGAGCGATGAAAAACCAGGCTCTATCATTTCTATTTATAGACAGATTTACATTAAATGTAGAGAAGACTCTAGATTATAGTTAGTTGGCATATTAATGAAAAATAGGTGAGAAAGATGTCTGGACGGCTGCACATGTTTTCTATGATGTTCTAGAATGTTCTTTTTGGTCTGTGCCAACCATGGATTACATTGCATTAATTTATTTCAACAACCAGTACGTACATGTGTATTAAGGTTGACTTTATGTGATCTTCTTAGACAGGTAACAACTTTCCTGTTAGCAACTTCAATATTGAAATTTGACATGGGATAAGTAGTATTGATTGAATCATATAAATATTTCTGTGAATATATGTAGGCATTTAGTATCAATATGTTGAGTATTTTTGTAGAAAGAGAAACCATTTTTCCCTTTCTTTTCTATAAATAAAATGCAGATTGGAGCATATGCTCCAAAGATTGAAGAAACCTCTACCAACCTATGAATTCTACTGAACCAAATAATAGGTAGTTTAAAAAAGTCCATTAATATCCACAAACAAGGTTTGATGAGGAAAGATGCAGAAAGTTAATGATTTTGAGATGGGAGTTATAAAAATTTTATTTTGATTTTGCTTTCAAATGACAGCTTCTACCCACTTTTCAGCCCTTGGTAGCAAGGAAGTCGCTTTATAGGGAAGGTAAAAGGCAAGCTGAATTCTCAAAAGTGAGTGGAAAAGTAAAAACAAGAGGAAGATGTGGAATCAGAGGCCAAATAAAGTAACCATTAAACAAAGGTCAACTTTGACCAAGTTTAAAGAAGTCAAGGATTCACAATAAAAGATGCAAATAGAAGATTTGAGGGAGATGTCAAGGAGTCATGATGATTAGCTTCCACCAATAGGATAAAGGATGAAAACATAAATAGAAGAGAAAACTGAATCAATAGAATTAGGGTGGGAGAGAAACCTTTTCTCATTTCTATCTCATTTTGCATCCCTGTAAGTTTTAAGTTACAATCACTTGAGTGACTAAATGGGGAGGAGAGATTTAGATTGAGGAAGGAAAGGAAAACTACAGAAAGGGAGTAGCGAATTGAAGGGTTGAACAAGGTACATGAATTCTCCATGTAATTTAGGCCCCAAGATTAGAATCTCTGTGGATGACCCTCTAAATGAGAATCTAGATGAGTTATTGCATATGTAGTAGCTTATAAACAGTTTTGCAAACAAAGACGGACAGAGAAAGTGAATGCATTTCATTCAACTATACCCTTGGGAAAGGTGTGTTAAAAATTTTCTTTTATCCCCTATTTGGCTGCATAAATGATCACCTTAACTATGTAACTGATATTGCTACGAATGTAATGCATGTATAGATTACAAAGATTCAAGTTGTGGAGGCCAAGACTCTCTAGGAAGTTGAGTCCTGCCCTCCCTTTGGAAGTGGAATTATTTCATATGCTTAGCTCCTTATCTCCTTGTGGTTGTAGATTTGAACTAGCTTGTGTTATGTCCCTAATGAGTTGGTAGATAACTTAGTATACCACAAGCCTCATGGGTGTCAACCTTGATTGCCACATTAATCATATAGTCTAAAGATTGAAAAGTGATACTCCATATAATGTAATAAGAAGTTTTCTGAATTGAATTTTGCAGTTTAGCATATCGGTGTGCCACAGTTGGAGTATGTGCAGCATGTGCTAGAGATTGGTGTAGGGTCCTTGTGTTCTTGGGAGCATCTATGAGGTGCCCTAGTGTAACACAAATCTAAGAAGTAACCGCATGGTTTGTGTAAGCCACAAAATGGCCTAGGTGTTACCACAAATACACTATTGGTGAATCATCCTAGATCATTATGTTACTATTTTGCTAGCATATATGGTAGTTGTTTGTGAGTCTAATTAAGGTTGACAACGTGACCATGTAACATGAATTCTTGATCTTAAAACTTTTTTAGGACATGCTAATTCGAATTACTGTTTGGTGACATTTATATTATGATATTTATAACAAATATAACTTGTACTAAGCAACTCATGGCTTAGAGGAACCCTTTGATCATAATTTAGATATAAATCAAAAGATGAAGTTGTAAACTGATGAAAGGAACCCTAAAAAAGAGCCATAAGTAAGGTCTTATGTAGCATGGGGGAAACTATAAATGTTGTATAACACTGGGGCCTCAATTGATCTAGCAGAGGCCGCAACCACTTGGAGATGGGAGGTTCAAAATTGTGGTTGTTGCCAAGGCAACCAAGTAGGGGCTAGATGGATGGGTTTGATAAAGTCATTCCTTGTGTCATCCAATTTTAGGCCCTTGTTTATGTTGAGAACTGGTGTTCTTAGCATTGTTATAGTTTGCACCTTTATGGTTTCATTGCCTTAGAAGATATTGTGCAAGTCAGTAGAGCATAGAAGTTATTTTGAGTCTAATACAAAAACCACTTGAATCCAGAAGCCTATATAGAAAAATTATGTAAAGACACGGGGCATGTTGATGCTTGGTTACACATTGGTAGTCATGATGTAATGGTATTCCTCTTAGCATGGCATTCACATGCACACCATTCTCAATATCCCTGATGGAGATAGGTACCTACTGTTAGGGCGACTAGGTGGCATAGAAATCACACACTCTTTGTTTGGCAAATTGGGACAAATGGAAGGATGGATATATCAGGCAAAGTCTGACAACATCTTAAACATGAATGGGTAAGTCTAGGTCATTTTGTGTAATAAGATTTTATATCATGGATGTGGATGTGTGTAATGTATTGATGTATTGTATGTCATTTTGATGTAAGGAACTAACATGCAAGACACACAACAAATCTTAAGTCCAATGTTTGAGAAAAATCCATAGGTGAGCATGGAGATAGCAAAAGAAAACGAAGGAGAAAATCAAAGTTCCTCACTAGAAAGTAATGCACTGCATCAACTTAGGAGGGTAATCTTCAAATTTTTGCAAGTGAAAAAAGAGCACACGACAGTTGCATACAGGACATATTGCCTAGAGTAAGTGTGTAATCAATCAAATGTAATTATGTTTGGAACCTAAAATGTTCATGCCATGTTTATTCTACATTGAGGAAACTATGTTTATGAATCAAATTGGAAAATATTGTATGATTTTACAATAATCTAAGAACAGAGGTTGATATTTTTTATCTAGTGCACAGATATCTTAGATTCTCATGTATGTGCTGTCTAATTTAATAAGTTCAATTTGTTCTATTGAAATGAGTTCTAAAAACATTATTTAATTTGTTTCCTTGTCCATAGATGCATGTTCAATAGCATCATAGAAAATTGAATACCATAGTTGACTTGGATAGACTTACAATAAGCATAGAACACTGCATACAATGCAAAAAGTATTATATACTTGGTGTGAGCAAGGAGAACCAAGTCGCCTTAATAACTGCTCTGTCCCTGATTCCCCGCATTAAGCCTTAGTAACCGAGATCCATAGCCTGTGTTGTATCTGGAGCAATGGCCAGCATGCCTTGCCCCTGATAAACACACTTTTATGTCTCGATCTGCCCCCCCTACGGAAATGAACACCTCCGAACTATTGCCTCCCAAAAGTCAAGACTTACAATAAGTATAGAACACTGCATACAATGCAAAAACCCTTTGGTATTGTATACTTGGTGTGAAGCTATTGGGAAGGCAATTTCTTTATAGAAATTAGCTTAGAAGCCAGGCGTGCATTGCACCTCCTGTATTTATTGTACAATTTGCATAAGCACCTATGTTACCCCAGGTTTTTGGGATGGGGACGGGTTTTCTGAAAGGATTTTTTTTTTTCTGGATGATAGTGGGAACAACTATATAAAAAAAAGGGAAAATTTAAAATATATAGAGAAATTTTAAATATTCATATAAAAACATGGATAAAAAATGCTTATGTAAATTATAGAACCTTAACATATAATGTTTGTGTTAAATAATTTAACTTTAGAGTTCACATGAGAGGGAATCAAACAAATTATCAAAACTGAAACATTAATTTTATGGGACAGCCAAGGGAAAGGTTTTCGAAAGTTTCCAAGTTTCTGGGATGTCCCCAAAATGGGGACGGGTCAATTTTTGCCAGAAACACGTCCTCTGGTAACATAGATAGCACCCTAAGGAGATCAAAATGTTACCTACTTATATAGTGCAGTTTTGTTGAAGTTAAATATTAAATAATGTATTCTTGTCCTCTAAAGGATGCACAATATTGTAGTAGTAAGAACCTACTTCTTACGAGTCACTCAATGGTGTAGATTGTCTTTCAGATGTGCTCAAATTAGGTATAGAAGTCAAAGCTATGCTCCACGGGGATGTGTCCCCTAGTTTTTTAAAACCACTCCTATCCCTGGTACGATACGGGGATGCAGGGACGGATTTTTGTCATCCCCAATGGTGTTTCAAAATGGGAAAATTGGGTACCATCCCCAAAATGCCACTTTGAGAGCAGCAGGGTACAAGGGTAAGGCTAAAAATCCCTAGGACAGATGTGGATAACTAGAAATCCCCTACCCGTCCTGAGGACTTCTGGTCGTCCCCTATGGCCCAAGCCATTTTTTGACTGCTAGATTTAAAAAATAAGGCATTTTTAAATTTGAAGTAAAGGCTCACTTGCCCATGGACAGATCGGGTACCATTCCCAAAATGCCACTTTGAGAGCAGTAGGGTACGAGGGTACGGCTAGAAGTCCCTAGGATGGCTAGAAGTACCCTACCCATCCCAAGGACTTATGGTTGTCCCCTAAGGCCCAAGCCATTTTTTGACTGCTAGTGTTAAAAAATAAGGCATTTTTAAATTTCAAGTAAAGGCTAGCTGGCCCACATGGACACCCAAACCACATTTAACAATACCAAAACCTAATTTAAGCATAAAATAACCAAAAAGAAGAAAAATAAATTCATTTTCACATTCGTAAAGGAGAAGAGAAGCAAGTGAAAGAACAGCTGGTCAAGGAGTGAACAATAGTTGAAAGAGGAGGTTAGGGCATCAAATCTATTTGATTTAAACCCTTAAACCTTCCATCTACTGATTATGGACAGTTATATATTATTGCGAACTTCTATGTTGACTATTTAGTAGTTTAGTTATAGTATTTACATTTTAATATTTTATGTCATTTCATGGTTGAAATTTGGAGCCTTTGGGCATTTTTTCTATATGTATGCCATATATTGACAATGAAAGCATTTGAATTTTGTTTTTTTGTCTATGTATTAAGATTCTAAAATGTCTATGATGAACATTTTATCAATGTTATGATATGCACATTTGAAATTTCTCTACATATATAAAAAAATTCCTATTTTTTAATAGCCGTCCCATACCATCCCCTAAAAATTGGCCCTAAACCATACCTATACTGGAAACATGTCTCCATTCCCTAAACCTTCCCCATCCCCTAAATCTTCCCCATCCCCGAAACTTCATGGAACATAGAGTCAAAGTGTTTGTAAAATTCCTTACGAAGTTTTGCCTATGGATTCTAGAGTGAATTAATTGGCTCAAGAGATGCATCACTTACACAGTGTTGCACAATCAGTTATATGGGTTTGTGAAAAGTTAAAAGCACTTCAAAAATTATCTCATAATGTTTGAGTGCAACACTACAAAGTTATTTTGCTGGTTGCCAAATTTCCTAAAGGCTCTATTTCTTCGAAGTGACAACAAAAGCATAGGCATACCAAGTTTTGCATGTCCACCCATCAGACAATATTAACTTCTTACTCAATTCCAAAAATGATAAGAAGTCTTCCAAGGCATCTAAGGAGAAAGCATAAATTTCAAAGCTATCAATAGTGGACATACCTCCATCTTCCTCAAAAGTAATGATAAAGCAAAGAGAAGTGGAGAAATTACTAAGGAAAAAAGAAAAGAGAAAAGGAGTGTAATACAAATGTTGCTCCAAAGGAAAAAATAAAATTATGGCAATTTGCTAAGATGAGAATTGGTATCTCTATGCCGATTCAACATGAAACAAAGTTGACTTCTAATCTTGCATAATCTATTAGGGTACCTTCTTAGAATGTTCCAAAGGATGTTGTCTTAACATTGGCTCAGCCAAGAACCCAACTATCATCTCCAATACAATTTGTTTCTTCTCCACAGGTGCCTCTTGCAATTGATATTTCATCTTCTGTTAGGGAAATTAGAGTCTACAAGGCAGTGCAAGAGATCCATTAGAATAGGTGATATGGAAATTATGCTTGCAGCAAATATCTATTTTATAGTTATTTTCTCGAATATGGAAAATCGCAATAGGGTTTTTGAAGGTGGCCCATATTTTTATAATCAGGCTAGATTATTTATTAAACCATGGCATGCAGGTTTTAATTCAGCTAAAGAGATGCCTTCTCGAGTTCCTATTTGGGTTTGTCTTCCTCGCCTCCCCCTAGCATTTTGGCGAGAAGATATCTTACATAAAATTGCTAGTCTCTTGGGAAAGCCTGCGGCGGTTGCTACACAAACCCTTGATAAAAAGGTGATTTATTTTTCCCGAATTTGTGTTAAGATAGATCTGAATAATCCCCTGCTGGATTCCATGGAAATTTGTTTTGGATCTTCTTCATGGATTCAATAGTTAGATTATGAATCTCTACCTTTTTGATGTCGATTTTGTCATGAGTATGGCTATCTCTTGCGATAATGCCCTAAAGTTTGTAAGGAAGCTCATTCCCCCACTTCAAAACCTCCTCCTCTAGGTAAAGAGGACAAAGGGAAAGCTCCCATGTTGGCTAAACCTTAGGGAAAGGACAAGGAAGGATTTGTACCAGTTAAATCTAAAGCTAGAGGACGAGGTCAGAAGAGGACATTCAAGGATAGACAGACAGATGGAGGCTTTAACAGGTTTGAGGTGTGGGAGAATTTAGCTTTGGAAGAAGGATTCCCACATGTGGTCACTTATAATTGTGTGGGGGTCAGTATGGAGGTTGTACCAGTTCTTGAGAAAGAACCAATTCAGGCTATTCAGGGACAACAAGTGGCTCAGGTGACTTTAAATAATTCCATAGAGGATGACATTATTTTGGCGGATTTAGCTAAAGAAGTTTTAGTTTCATCTCAAAATAAGGGTTCATCTCATAGATTGGGAGTGCAACAATGACCCCTTAGAAAAGGTCCTTCTGATAGCTCCTCAAAAGGGTGGAAGATGGACCTTGAGAAGATAAAAATGACTGGAGATCTGTTGGTGGAATCTGGGTTTGTTAAACCTATTGATGCTCACTTTTCTCAAACCTCTCCATGATCATTCTCTCTTGGAATGTGAGGGGTTTGAATAGCACCTGTCATCAAAAAGCTATTCATGATTTTATTACAATTCATTCTCCAGATGTCTTTTGTGTTCAAGAGACTAAGGTTTCTATTGAGGTTATGCATCAGTATGCCCCACGCATTTGGTATGATGGTCATTGTAAAATTATTGGTTAGAAAGGGAATTCTAGAGGTTTGGCTTTGTTCTAGGACCCTTGGAAGATTTCTCCCCGTTGGTGGATTTCTAGTCACTAATCAATCTCTATGGTGGCTACTGCCTTGGACTCTGGTGAGACTATTCTTGTGACAAATGTTTATGCCCCTATTGACATTCGAGGGAAGATTCATCTCTGCGATCACATTAGGTATGTGCGTTCTTGTGCTCCTTATTTTCCTTGTATTTTAGGAGGTGATTTTAATTCTATTTTAATTCTTGAGGAGAAAAGAGGAGGTTGGCCTAGGCTTGGCCTTGCTTCTGATCTTTTTCAAGCCCAGGTGGATGTTCTTTCTGTTATTGATGTTAAGCCTTCAAATGGGGTTTTCACTTGGAACAATAGATGGAGTGGTTAGGAAGCTATCTCAGAACATTTGGATAGGTTTCTTGTTTCTTTTTATTGGGTTGGAGGTGGCTTGATTACGAGTTTTGAAATTCTTGATTGGAGAGGTTCTGATCATTGGCCAATTTAGTTCTCTTCTTCTCTTGTTGCACTCCCTAAGAACCCTTCTTTTAGATTCCAGCTTATGTGGCTCCGAGATTCATCCCTTTATGATTTGGTGGCTAAGTGGTGGAGAGGGTGGCCCAGCTTATGGCATGACTATGTTTGTCTTTGAGAAGAAGCTTAAATATGTCAAATATCATCTTAAGAGATGGAATACCTCTTGCTTTGGAAACCTTTAGTCTAGAAAGAGGAATTCTCTAGATCATCTTGCAGTGATTACTCACCAAATCAGGGACTCTGGGCTTACAGAGGCTCTTGGCAGGGTAGAATCCTAGGCTATGCGGGATGTGGAAGAATGGGAACTTTGGGAAGAGATTTACTGGAAACAAAAGGCTCGCAATGACTGGCTATAGGAAGGAGATAGAAATACTACTTTTTTTCATCATTCTATTTAGGCTCGTCGTAACAAAGGGTATATTTCTTCTCTTGTTACAATAGAAGGACTACAAATTTCCTCTTAGTCTGCTATGACCAAGGAAGCCCTTCAATTTTATTCTGCCCTTTTTGCTAAAGATTCTTAGCCTACAGTTGAGGAGGAGAACTTGATACTTTCTTGCATTCCCCCTCTTATCACCAATGCAATGAATGATTCTCTTATTCGTCCAATTTTGATGTCAGAACTTGAAGAGGTTGTGTTTTAGATGAATAAAGGTAAAGCTTCAGGCCCAGATGGCTTCCTTGTGGAATTCTTTCAGGAATTTTGGGAAATTATTAATATGGATCTCTTGGAGGTGGTTAAGGAATCCCTCCAGAATAAGCAAATGCTTCATGCATTGAACTCCACTTTACTGACTCTTATCCCCAAGAAAGAAGGTGCTGAAAATATTGACTCCTTCTATCCCATTGCTCTTTGTAATGTTGTGTACAAAATTATCACCAAATTGATTGCTGAAAGACTCAAGATATGCCTTCCTATTGTGATTTTGGAGGAACAAGGCGGTTTTGTGGCTGGTAAGAAAATTCTTGATGGTATTGTTATTTCTTCTGAAGTTATTCACTCTATGCATATATCAAAAGAGAGAGCTATGTTCATTAAGTTGGATATGGCTAAGGCTTATGACAGAGTCAAATGGAGTTTTCTCCAAAAGATCCTCTTGGCCTTTGGTTTCTACCAACAGTGGGTGAATTGGATTATGAGTTGTGTTTCTTTAGCTTCTTTTTCTGTTCTTGTGAATGGTGTTCCTTCAGAGCCCTTTGGTGCCTCTAGAGGACTTCGCCAAGGGGACCCTATTTCACCTTACCTCTTTATCATTATGGCTGAGGGATTGGGCCACTTTCTTAAGCTTCATGCTCACCAAGGTTTGATTCATGGGTGGAAATGGGGTGCTGGCTTGCCTCCTCTTTCACATCTTCAGTTTGTGGATGATACTTCTTTTATGGGACAGGCCCATCTTCAAGAAGCTACTTCTTTTAGGTATGCTTTGGATGTGTATCTTGTAGCTTCAGGTCAGAAAGTTAATGAGAACAAATCCTCCATTTTTTTCTTCAATACTCTGGAGGCTATTCAGAGGCGTATTGCTACTATTTTGAGGTTTCAGATTGGGTCTCTTCCCTTTGTTTATTTGGGTATTCCTCTTACTTTTGGTAGACATCCTAGATCTTCCTGGCAAGTTTTGCTTGATAAGCTATGACAAAAGGTTAACCATTGGACTCATCGTTGGCTATCAACTACTACTCACCTAACTCTATTAAAGTTGGTTATTCAAGCCCTTCCTATTTATAGGTGTTTTGTTTAGGCTGCTCCTATGTATTTTCTTCGGGAATTTGATGCTCTATCCCGTCAATTCCTTTGGAGTGGGAACCTTTCAACTTCTAAATGGAGTCTGGTTAAATGGGAAACAATGTGTAGACCTCAGAAGGAGGGTGGCCTTGGCCTATGATTAGCTATTTTAAATGGATAGGTTCTCGCTACAAAGCTTTATTGGCATTGGTGTACTAACCAGCATCAACTTTGGGCTCGTATTCTCACCCATAAGTATTTTCCAAATATTGATGTGGTTGAAATTCATCACTTTCCTCTAGAAGGGAGAGGATCCATGATTTGGAATACGCTAAATTTTGGAGCTCAGTTGGTTAAAGATGGTCTCTTTTGGATTTGTCAGTCGGGATCACAAGCTTTATTTTGGCTTGACTCTTGGGATGGGCACCCTCCTATCCTTTCCACAGCTCCATGCCCTCTATCAAAATTTTAGTGCTGCTGGTTGGGACACAGTTGATTTTTATAAGATAGGGTGTGTTAGAGGTTTGGCTCCTTCCTTTCATTGGAAACACCCTTCTGAATGGCCTCCAGGAGGTTCTAAGGAGAATAGGAAGGACTTGTTTCAGATTTTGCAGTCTCGTGAATGTACTACTTTGGTTGGTAATGATGTTCTTGCTTGGGACAGTGAGGATTTGTTTGGGAAATTTTTAGTGTCTGTAGGATATGCTGAGCTTCTTCGATAGACATTGGGGGACATCCAGGTGCCTTGGTGGAAGCAAGTCTAGTACAAGTTTTCCTGGCCCAAATGCAATTTTTTTACGTGGTTGGTGGTCCATAGCCGGTGCCTTACATGGGATAATTTATGCAAGCGTGGCTTCCATGGACCCTCAATGTGTGTTCTATTCCAAACTAGTGAATAAAATATCTCTCATCTCTTTTTCCAATGCTCTTTCACTAGACATATTTGGCACTCTTGGTGGAATGTGTGGAACCAATCCTGTTGGCATGTTTCCTCACTAGCAGAATTCTTTGCTCGCTAGGATAAGGCTCTTGTGAAGACTTCATTTCTTCAAGTTTCCTGGAATCTTGGACCCTCCTTTATTATTTGGCATATCTGGTTGGAGAGGAACCATCGTATCTTTAAGGATGAGTTTTTAGAGGTTTCTCACTTATGGTGGAAAATTCTCCATTCTTTGGGGGAAACTGTTTCTAGAAAATGTGACACTTCTGAGGCCATGGAACCAGGGGAGGATATTTTCAATAATCGCCTCAATATTCCCCCCTCACATGGAAAACTACTAATAAATATGTGTAGACATCCCTTGCAAAAGATAAATAGGGTGGGGAAGTGGAGTGCCCCTCCGCAGGGTGTTCTTAAAATCAACACATATGGGTCTTCCAAGGGCAATCCACGTCCTGCTGGTATTGGTGGTGTTGGCAAAGATAGTACGAGGGATGTTCAATTTATGTTTTCAATTTATAAAGGTCATCACACTAACAAACTGATGGAGGCCATGGCTATTTTGTATGCCGTGAAGAATGCTTGTGACCTTGGTTGGAGAAGGCTTATTTGTGAATCTGACTCTCAAGTGGTGATACATCTTTTGAATCGGCAACATTCTGAAGTTGTTAGTTGGAAGTTAGCTTTGATTGCGGACCAGATTCATAATTTGTGTACTTCTTTGGACTCTTTTATTTTCACTCATATTCCGCGGGAATGGAATAGTGTTGTTGATTGTTTGGAGAAGTGGGCTTCTGACCATATGTGTAATTGGAACATTGTTGATAAGACTGTTCTTCCGATGGGCTTGTCCCATCAATTTGATCACTTGGTTTATCTTGATAGGGATATTTGATGCCCTTTCTCTATTTGTTCTTGTTTCTCTTTCAGTTTGAATAAATTTTAACCCCTCCTTTATTTCTAAAAATGAAAAACAGCTTCATGTCAAATCTGTTTTCCAACACGTAACAAATAGAATTAAGATTTTGTTGAAAAGAAACCAAAAAAATAATCTAGGATAAAAAAGAATATTGAGGGTAATTTGATCATTAAGATGGTTATTCCCAGTGTAACACGGGTCCCGGGGGACCAAGGGATGAGGGTACAATGGGAAGAGTTTCTGGGACGAAGAAAATAGGCTTCAATTTGGGGACAGCGGGGGACGACAGGGGATAGCGGGGTGTTGTATATACAATATACTATACATATTGTACTTGAAATACTAGTTATGTGAAGATGAAAAGATGTAGAGCTATAAAAAGTAAAATAGAAAAAATTGCAAATGCCAAATAATAAATACAGACTACAGTATACTTGAACATTGAACTTTTATACATTGAATATCAAATTACTAATTACTATTAGAAATTAGAATACTAAATAGAATTTCCGAATTGGCAAATGGAAGATTTATATTATATCAAAAATATGATAGTAGCACCACATGAATTGCAAACATATTAACACCAACATAGGAACCCCAATTCTGATTTTAATTTAGGGTAGCCAACATAACTAGAAATAATGATTGCAATAGCGGCTACAAACCTTCATAAACTGCCCATATTATGTTTGCAAATGATTTGAAAATGTCCTTCAATCTGTTGATTATTGTAGCTTCATTGAGATAAAATGATTATATTATTATTATTATGAGAAAAGATCAATATATATTGTGCATACATATTAATATATATATATATATATAATAATAGTACCTATTATTATATATATACATACTTATATTTGATCTCTTTCATAATATTAATATCATGGATCGAAATTAAACAAATGTGTTATCTTATCAAATAATCGAATGGATATTTAAAGATCGATTAATATTAGTTATGAGATAAGTTATTTGTTGTCGGTTTGATAACCATACAATAGATTCATTTGTATCGGTTATTACATATACAGTTAACATTGCATCAACCAATCATTTAACATGGTGATAGGTTTCATTAATCTGCGACCTGTTGTTATAAGGAGGCACACTAACTTGCCTCCCTCATATATATGCTAACTTGCCTCTCTCATATATATGCTCATACGTAGATCAAACAAAGACAATGGATATAAAACATATTGAATGCGAAGTCTTCTCATATACAGTCAGTAAATTATTCAGAGATAATTCCTATTAGCATTTCTTTTGTAATATTTGTATTTATATAGTGCATAAATACTTGTGAAATTAGTCTTGAATTCCATAGTCTCCTATTGCTGCATACTTGAAAAGAAAAAATTTATATTAGTGAACATGTAACTAAAATTGCATTTATTTCCATTTTTGCTAGAAATCTACTATCTTTAACATGGTATCAGAGCTGAGTTAAGGAAGATCTGATTAGATTGAAGATAGAAAATTGATTAAAAACTATAAACATTGTAAAATCACATTCCTCTCTACATAATGGCAAGTGGAGTTAGATTCGAGGATCATCTTGAGGGAGCTTCTAAATTTGTTTCATGGAAAATTAGAATCATGCTTACCTTAAGAGAAAACAAACTAGACTCATATGTAAGGGAAAACATACTAGAACCAAATGACAATGATGAGAAAATTCAATGGAATAAAATTAATGGAAAGGCTATGAAGATCATAGTGGATGCAGTTAGGGATCACTTAGTTCTAAATATCTCTAAATATGATACTGCATACCACATGTTTAAATCCATAGCAAACATGTATGAAATAAACAACACTAGCTGAGCACTCACCTTGAAGAATCAACTTCATCACATGAAAATGAATAAAGGAAAATCTATTACATCCTACTTCTTGAGGATCACCGAAGTAAGGGACCAGTTGTCCACCATAGGGCATGAAATATACAACAAAGAAATTAGAGTGATAGCCCTAAATGGTCTACCAAAATCTTGGGAGTCCTTTATACAAGGAATAAGTGATAGTTCCATATTCCCAAAGTTTGATAGACTAAAAATGGACTGTATTCAAGAGGAATCATGGCTAAATACCAGAGGAATAAATCTAGACACAACAAATGAGGACATCCATGTATTATTCTCCAAATCCCACAAGAAGGGGAAGAAGAGAAACTTCAAAAGAAAGAATGAGAAGGGTTCAAACATGAAAGGCTCCTCCAAGAAGAGAAGAGACATATCACAAGTACAATGCTTCAAATGTGATCAATATGGACATTATGCCCAGAAGTCTCCAGATAGACTAAAACAACAAGCTACCTTCGCTAAAGTTGGAAAGACTAGCCCAGAAGAATACTTTGAGAAGTATGTGTTTTATTCAGCATTGTCAAGTCAAACATCCAACAACCCTAACACTTGGGTGATTGATAGTGGGGCTTCTTGTCATATCATAGGATACAAAGAACACCTAGATACTCTTGAAGATAATTTTGATGAGGAGGTGACTATCGGAGATGACGCTAACTACCCTGTTAGAGGGGTTGGAACCTGTACCATAATTCTAAAATTAGGCATATCACTTCAGCTCACTGGGGTTCTGTTCATACCAAGAATATAGAGGAACCTTGTGTCTATCTCAGTGTAACCCTAGCATAGGGTACATTGGGACGGGGGGACATTGGGATGAGTTTCGGGTACAGGGAAAAAAAGGGCCTCAATTTGGGTACGACGGGGGTATGGCGGCTAGGGGACGAGGGGG
>MU227730.1:1921234-1934544 GCA_018584345.1 Thuja plicata
AGAAATCAGATCATTCTGAGCACATAAAAAAATTACCAAAAATAGTAACTTTCCATAAATAGCATCTCTGCACAAAATAGCCCTTATTGAATATAAAAACAGAAATATTTTTGGGTGATGCAAGATTGCCCTTACACCCAGGATGCTCCTACATCACTTCTCTAGTTCACAAACTAATAGACTTATAGTGATTTATTTTTTATCCTTTTGTCTTCCCTAGCTAAGAGGGAGTGTTGATGATTGTAGCTTCATTAAGATAAAAGATTATATTATTATTATGAGAAAAGATTGTTAATATTTGTATTTATATAGTGCATAAATACTTGTGAAATTATTCTGGAATTCCATAGTCTCCTATTTGTTTCATATCTAAAAAGAAAAGATAAATATTAGTGAACATATAAATAAAATTGCATTCATTTCCATTTTTTCTATAAATCTACTATCTTTAACACAATCAACCAAAAATATATGTATATATCTGATTTGCTTGCAAATATTAAAAAGTAATTTATAGAAAAAATACACAACACCTGTATTTTCACATGGAAACCCTTGTGAGAGGGAAAAAAACCATGGTGGGGATGACACACACAAGCCCAATACTGCAGTATAGGATTTTCCCTATTAGGAGCTACAAATACCCTTTGTGAGGGTTCACCCGGTTAGGAGTGACTAGTACACTGTTAGGAATACAAGAAGATTGTCTATGATCTCCCTCACTAGAGGATTTTAAACCTCAATGAAGAAGTTACCATGTTAAAGTATTTACAAAAATAACTTGTTAGAGTTCACCTTGTTAAGGGATTTTTCTTAGTGCGACTATTAGGAAACAATAATATTAGTGATCTGTATGTAGCACTAATTTCTTGTCAGATCCTATAAGTTCTCTGTACTTTGTAACTGCTCTCTTCTCTTTCCTCTCTAATCACAACCTCAACTTGAAATTAGGAAACCCTAATCACCGAAAACAACTCTTGTAACTTATCTCAACAAAAACAACACACCTTTTCAATATGAGCAGCTCCTAGATATAAACAACTTGCACCAACATAAAAATGATTTTCAAATTTCTTTCCCGTGACAACACCATGTTTCAAATTGATAATCTCGATGAAAGAAATGATTTATCATGAGCGCATTACGTCAAGATAATATCAACAAGGTTATATCTCCATGGTAGTTAACACGTTTTGACTTCTCCAATGCAACTCCTCAAATTTGTCTTAAATGCTTGCATCAACCTCTTAAAAACCAATACGTTGGATGTATAACCTTTATTCCATTTCATCATATCATTATAAATGATCTCACATACTTTAACACTCACAAATATGTGATCTACTGACTGATAGATCAAGAACATAAGAGTTTTACCTGTCTTTGTGGTTGCGACACTAAAAACTCTATCACCGCTCAACCAAATGAGTTGTGGTTGGAAGCACATTGCAATATAAGTTGGTTGAAGCTAAATCTATGACCGGTCCTCATAATTCCATTTGTACCATGATTTCCACCAAAGTGATTTTTGCAAAGTCTACCGATATTTTGCACTTAGACAATTTTTAGTATTACCTCCTTTCCGTTTGTATCTTCAAATTACCTGTAGTATATTATGACTATACTCACTTAGTTTCATTGTACTAACTTAGTTGACATAAATGAAAACCAAATAAATGACTTCTTATAACTGCACCATAATATCCAGCATTATCCCAACACAATACCAATAATACACAATACCAACAATCTTCCCCTTTGGCATTGATGAAAAACATATTCTAACTAACTTCTTACAATTATGCAATCATAATATCAACTTATGAATCCATATACACATATTCTCCATACATGCATATAGACCCCCATACATATAATAAATCAAACATATACCCCTCTTTGAAAACAATGACAAAGGTGCAAATACTATAATATGTGTATACACAATCTTACTTACATCTTGTCAAAGATTAACTTGAAGTGAATCTTTGTTGAAGTCAAGGATGTTTCCCATATCTTCTGCGATTAACCCATAGAAATTATTTTCTCAATCAAACTCAAAGTAAGCTCTTCCATGTTATCTAGAGTGCTCATTTTGGGTAAGATAAGTATGGCTTCTGCCTTTTTCACATTATGTTGCATCACTTCTACTATAGGGGATTATGTTAATTGAAGTTCTAGTAGAGTGATCATTCTCTTCTCTTGCTCATTTTGAATCTACTTGACCTTGTTATAAATTTTCTTGACCTGACTACTGTAAGTAGTGAATTAAATTGACAATGTATCAAGATGTTTTCTTAAGTTCTACAATTCCTTCCTCACTTCTACTCTACTTTTTTCTAAATCTTGAACAAAATTGGAATACCTTGATACTTTGACAACCAATTGAACTGCCCTAGTCAATGTAGTCTAAACTTTCTTTATCAAATTTGTCAATTTGATCCTCTTTGTGGTAATCTTCTCCATCATCTTACCTATCATATTCTTCTCTAAGTTCTCTTATGCATTCTTCACTACAGCTGACTGCAAATCTGGACCGAGATCAAGAATTTCCTTAATAAAAGTATCCATTTGATCAATAGGTGTATCATCTTCATCATTGTTAACCTCAGGCACTAACTCAACTATAATGTCTCTACCTTGCCTTAATACGCATGTTTCTTCTTCTTCTTCTTCTTCTTCTTCGATTTCACCTTGTTTCTTACAACCTGTATCCTTAATTGTTTTGATAGTTTCATCAATTCCTTAGGTTTCAGTTTGGATATATGGAGCGGTGTGATTGGTACTTCTTCTTCATAAACTTCTATAGTAGTCATTGGTTTATGTCTCTTACTTGCACTTTTTAGTTCAAGACTCAATTTCCTTATAGTCTCAGGTACTGCTTCAATCTTTTGCTAAGTCTCCTCCTACTTACTCTCCACATCTCTCTTCTTCCTTCTTAGAAATCATCTCCTCTATATTTTTCATAGGCAATGGTGAGGATGAATCATCTTTGCCTATTATTTCTACAATTTCAATCTCATCACTACCGGTTTGTGATAGAATGATAGTTTGTGTTCCAATGTCCTTCACCAAGCTAGGAACATCAGGAACAATATTCTCACTTAACTGATATGCATGAACATGTTCTTCTTGGATTTATACCACCTTTATCTATAGTACCTCTTTCCATCTCTCAACAATTTCATCATGTACACTATGTGTGTAATTAGAAGTCTAGCTTCTCTACTCTTAATTTTGAATTTATGCTTGTGAGAAATAATCATTATTTTAGCATCTTCAACACACAACTCAGGTTGTACTTGGATAAGTTCTCTTTCCTTAATCTCTCTATCCAACTATAATGCAACACTTTATATAGCTTCAATTAACTGATATAACTCATTAGGAATACAAGAATGGATTTGTAAAGGTGTTTGGAAAAATTTATAAAAATGTTACATAATTTCATTTTCTGTCTTCTTCTTATCTTCATCACTCCCCAAAGTGTATCTTCTGCTAATAATTTAGCAAGTATACCATTATCCACAATTCCTTTTGAAATGTCATTAATAGAAGGGGCCTTCTTTGTTTCACCAGTCTTCTTTAGTTCAATGACATCCTTGTCTGATTATGTTTTTTCTTCATCAGTTCCCTTCTAATCATACTTTACCTCATTTGATTTTTGATTCCTCTTGTAGGTTTTCTTTGGAGTAGAAATGTTTTAACTTTTCTTTCTCGATGATTCCCTTTTAGACTTAACTTCACTAGTAGCTAGTTTTCTTTGTTTTCTCTTAACTTCAGTTATGGTTGCAACATTGCGAGATGTACCTACATCACTACTTCCAAACTTCTTCTCTAGGTTAGATACCATTCTCCTTGATTTCCTTTCAATGTATGGTTTCTTCAATTCCTTTTGAATTTTAGAAATTGCTTCATCATGATTTCTGAATCTCTATGCTTGATTGCCTAATGGTTTTGACAATAACTCTTCAACATGCAAAGTTACTAAATCACCTTCAACTTCATAACCCATAGGAGGAATCCAACATTTTCTAGGTTCCACAGCTTGCACAATACATGAATCAATGTCAACTCAAAAACAAATATCATTCTTGTACTTCTCTACAATGCTAGCTAAAATCCTTTCTTGTTTGTACATTCTAGATTGGAAATATTTGAAATAACCCCACATGACATTATTTAATTTATTCCCTAGTTCCTTTATAGATTCACTTATTTGCATAACTACTAATTTGTCCTTTAACCATGTAACATTTCCTTATCGGGGAAGAATTTTTGAACATACAAGAACATACATACTAATAGAGCTCCATACTTAAATGATTGTCTCTTTTCTCTATTTATTCTTTCTATGTTTTTCAAGAATTGAATTTTTATCATCTCACATAGATCATATGTTGAATCATCCTTCACAATATGATAGGCAATGTGAATAGCACCTCTAGGCACATGTTAACTCAACTAGATCGGTAAACTCTATATCCTATCACCATGGATGCAAAATGAAATTCCTTATCTACAATATGATCAATCATCATTACCCTCCCCTCTAGTTTGGATTTGGTTAGTTTAGTGACCAAATGAGTATCCACTGTTCTTAATGTAAATTCCAAACCTTGTGCTTGATATCCTATAACTCTATGAATCAATGTCTTTGAAATCTTGTGTCGTCTATCCATCCATATGAACTGATCATGCACTTTTCTTATCAAATAAGGAATCCAATTGGGATGGAATTTTGTAGGAATTTACACACATAAGTCAAACCCTTCTCCTAGAGATGTTTGTGCTCGAATTTCAACATTCCATTGATGCATATACCATTGTATTCTTTTTTGATAGCTTCACCTCCAAATTATTTGATTATATATAAGACTGAACATCTTCAATCAACATTACACCATGAGGGATAGTTGATAGGGCATTTTACATATCAATCTCAGTCACTTTTCTTAGATGTATTTTGAATACGTGTTGAGATTCCTCAGAAATGTTCACCAGAACTGGTGTATCAACATTCTCTTCCTTTACGACCAATTGCAACAACACACAATTGTAACCACAAACTAAAATGATAGCTTGCAATACACAGGTTAGAGTTTCAAGAAAACTTGAAATGAAATTAACTCTAGACCTCAATCATAAAAGTAATCTTTTGCACAAAATAGCTCAAGATGGCTTTCAAATTCTCAACTGAAAGTAAAAAGTGTGAAAATAAGTTACTTTTCCCTCTATATGACTTTACAAAAATATACGTTGCATACATAAATGGTAGGAATAGTGTCATATCATTAGTTTACATGTATCCACTAGTTGGTACTCAACCAATTAGTAATAACCGCTATCAAATAGATATTTAACCTTGAAATCTAAATACACTCTATACATAATCTTAAAAAAAGTCATTTAGAAACTTACACCAAAATGTGCATATAGATTTTTACCACTCTTGAATCTAGGGGATCGGTAATGGATTTGTCTTTAAGTGCTCCGCCTAAGAAAATAATATGCTTAGTTTATCTATGGAACGTCCACATTTCCTAAACTTGTGGAGTTCTTAGTCAACTAAGAGGAATTTAGTTCACCTTTCTTTACCCATGTCTTCTTCATATCATTTTTGACTTCGTCAACATTAGTAACCTGATTTTATTTTCCATCTTCTGACTGATGAATAGGTTGGTCCATCCTAAACTAAAAATATGTAGCTAGATGACCTATCTTATGACAAACAAAACATGCCATACGGGTTGACTTCCAAGGACCAACATCACCTATCATAGTTCTCATTCTTCAATTTATTGCTAGGTGTCCATAGTTACCACATATAAAACATGTAGTCTTGAATTACCTAATCCTTCTACCAGTATTCACTGATGTGATAGTAACCTAGGTGCATATACTCTTGATCTAAAAATTTTAGCTTTGCGTCCATATTTGTTGCATGAAAAACAATATCCATAAAATTTACCACCATTGAATCTATTGTTAGATCTACTGCTAGATCTAGATTTACCCTCATATGTAACATGACCATTAATGACTCATTCCTTAATGACTCAGTCATCTCCCTAAGTCTTTCATTCTCATCTGATACATGAAGGTTATCTATAGCAGTATCCTGCATTTGATTTTGATATAGGGTAAATTCTTGTCTTAGTTTGACAAGCTCTTCACCTTTTTCTTTTAGGGAATCATCAACAATTTTCTTGGAAGCTTCTACACTCATTTTCCCTTCTCAATTTTCACACATCCTGACATACTAAATTTCAAGCTCTCTTATCAGATTAGCTATATTTTCTTTACGCTTGTTGTTATTTTCCAACAGATTTTCTACTACTTCTTCAAATTCTTCACATGTACTTCCTTCAGACAATTTTCCTATATACTCTTAACTTTCACTTAGTTGATCAGCAAGTTCTATCCCTTTTGCAAGAGAGTGTCTCAACTTTTTGTTAGCTCCTTGATCATCTTGTTTGCATTATCAAGTTGCATCTCATACCTATACTCCTCCATGATAATGGATCTTTTCCCAATCTGTTAGACTTATCACCAAGAGAACCTATGCTCTGAAACCAATTATTGGAAATAATAGGTACTAAGAGGGGGTGAATCAATACAAATAGATTGTTAACTAATTCAACCACTGAACTAAATAGATGATGAAATAATTTCCAAACTATAAAACAAGTAACTAATGAAAATACATAAAAGAAAGTAATAACGAGAATCCACAAGTTCCTCACACATAACACAAATATTTTCATGTGGAAAACCTTGTAAGAGGGAAAAAACCATGGTGGGGTGACACCCACAAGCCCAATACTACAACATATGATTTTTCCCTATTAGGAGCTACAAATACCCTTTTTGAGGGTCCACACGGTTAGGAGTGGCTAGTACATTGTTAGGAATACAATAAGATCATCTATAATCTACCTCACTAGATGATTTTAAACCTTAATGAAGAAGTTACCCTATTGAAGGATTCACAAAAAGAACTTGTTAGAGTTTACCTGGTTAAGGGATTTTGCTTGCTGCAACTATTAGGGAACAACAAGATTAGTGATCTAGATATAGCACTGAATACTTGTCAGATCCTATAAGTTCTCTGTACTTTATAACTACTCTCTTCTCTTTCCTCTTTGATCGCAACCTCAACTTGAAATCACAAAACCCTAATCACCAAAAACAAGTCTTGTAACTTCTCTCAATAATAGAAACAACACACCTTTTCAATATGAGCACTTCCTATATGTAAACAACTTGCATCGACATAAAAATGATCTTCAAATTGATTTTTCATGACAACATCATGCGTCAAATTGACAATCTCGATGAAATAAATGATTTATCATGACCGCGTTAGGTCAAGATAAGATCTGCATATTTATATCTCCAAGGTAGTTAACATTTTTTTACTTCTCCAATGTAACTCCTCAAATCTGTCTTAAATGCTTGCATCAATATTGTAAATACCAATACATTGGATGTATAACCTTTATTCCATGTCATCATATCATTAGAAATGATCAAACATACTTTTTTCACTCACCGATCTATGATCTATCGATCGATAGATCAAGAACATAAGAGTTTTACCTATCTTGGTGTCTATGACACTAAAAACTCTATCACCGCTCAACCAAATGAGTTGTGGTTGGAACCACATTGCAATATAAGTTGGTTGAAGATAAATCTATGACCACTCCTCATAATTCCATTTGTACCATGATTTCCACCAGATTTATGTTTGCACATTCTACCGAGCTTCTATACTTAACCAATTTTCATTATTACCTCCTTTCCGATTGTATCTTCACTTTACCTATAGTATAATATGACTATACTCACTTAGATGCACTATACTGACTTAGTTGACATCAATGACTCCCAAATAAATGAATCATTATAACTACACCACAATATCCAAAAATCTCCTAACATAATACTAATAATACACAATAACAACAACATGATGTCCCATGATGTAGTCTTTGCGAGGGTAGAGTTTACCAAGACAAAAGATAGGGTTTTGGAGATCTTTAAGCATGACACACCAAATTTTTTTTGTTAGACTAGTGGGTTTTCATTCCTACCAACATTATTAGGTAATTTATAATTGAAGGGATTTTTTCCAATATACACTCACACCATTTCAAATTCTTGAGTCATCTTATGTATGTACTACCTATAAATATTCCTGATTATCTGGTACACTTTGTCACCAAAATAGAAAGTATGGTTAAAAAAGGTAAGGATACCTCAATCTCACACCATTGTCCTATTAAATTTCTAATAAAAAGGAGCTGAGGAATCTATTTTCCTAAAATTATTTGGAAATAAGTTCTTAAAATAAAGAGGGTTAAACAAGAAAATTTAGTGTCTCCAGGAAGAAGATTTAGACTTAGGGGAGAGACAAGATAGAAGAAAGATTGCACAGAGGAAGAGGTATCCACTTCCTTTGAAGAACAAGAATATAAGGGCTATGAACTTATGAATGAAGCCTCTGAGGATGAGAGTATAGGAGTTAAAAAAAAATCTCTTGCAGTGAAGAACCAAAGCCAAAATTGGCCCAAAAGTCTTTAAGTTCAACTCCTTTTAAGGAAACCAAGAAACCCTCTGTCCAAGAAGTAAATAATGGAGAGGGGAAGTTATCATAAAATTAGAAAAAAAAAGGGAAATCTATAAATTTTCTTGACTTAAACTCTTCTAAGAAGAAGCCTATGAAAGAAAAAACTCTCATGTCTAAAGAAAAGAAAAGGAGGGAGTCTCCTAAGGAAAAAGGGCAAAAGGAGACTTCATCCCCTACCTTTCTGATAAGAAAGAGAAAACAATGTTGGAAAGTGATCAATTTTGTATTTTATGATTCAATTTTTGGTTCTCATTTATGGCAAGACATCTACGTTACAGATTGATTCCTATAAAATTAAGTTTTGATGACTCTAAAATCAACTAAGTACAGAATCAGAGATACAGAGGTATTTTGGGTATCAAAGATCGAGATCGATGAGTTATGGAAAGAGAGCTTAGAGGAAGATAGTATGGGGTATATGTGACCTCCATCTAAGATCAATTTTGTTTTGGTATTTTATACAACAAGTTAGAGAGATTTAAAGACTGACAGATAGCAGTAGAACAATGATACAGAGCATCTAGACAGAGGCGATGATTAAGGGAGTATGACATGGACTCCTGGCAATCAGAGTTGGATTATGACTATTTATAACCTATAATTTGACTATGTAAGAGCATCTATTATGCATTTTATATTTTCTTTATTAAATGTATTTTGTATTGAGAGTTGACTATGTAATGTTTTGCATTGAGAGCCAACTATGTAATATTTGTATTGAGAGCCGACTTGGTAAAGGAGAAAGATATATATGTAAGATATTTTTTTTGAAGTGAAGTATGGTATGGTATGGATGATATGATTTAGAGAAGACACGAATGGTAGGGTAGATAATGACATAAATTATTGATGAGCTATAAGAAAGAACTATCGAAGCATTAGTGATGCTTGTTTTGTTCATTACTAATAACATTTTGTGACAGAATTACATTGTAAGAGTTGTATGCTCAACTAGCCCCTAATAGGGTGTTGTATACCTTTAACGGGGTTGTAATTCCTTTAACAAGGCAATGTGCTATGTAATATTCAGCTCGTAATAGGGCTAGGTCTCCTAACATGGACACTATACTTTAGTGCATGTTTTTGGGTACCATCCCCACCGGGGTTTTCCCTTGGCCAGGGTTTCCTCGACAACAAATTATGGTATTATGAGTACTGTGTTATTTTCTTATGTTCTTTTATTTTGTGCATATATATGGTTAATGTTTAATTGGTTGAAAATTTTATATAAGTGAATTGATACTGTTTCACCCCCCACTCAGTATTACCTAATCCTAACAATTGGTATCAGAGATTTTTTCCCTTGGAGAGAAAGTCTAATAGCTTAAGGGAGATTAGAATGGATTTGGATAGTTTGTAAGAAAAATTTGATGTTGCACTTGAAGACCTTGACAAAGCAAAAGTAGAGAATGGAGAATTAAAATTCAACATGCAAACATATGAGAAATTTATAAAGAAACTCAGAGACCATATTGAACTTTCCAGAATTCAGAGACATGATCTTATGGTTCAGATAAAAGAAGATTTAGATAAAGAAAATTCAGATCAGATGAAGCAACTTGAAGAATAAAATGAAACCCCGAGAGTTGAGAATGAAGCTATGAATAAATAAATTCAAGCACAAAAGGATTCTAAGAAGAAGATTGAGGAATCCTTGTATAGTGCATTAGAATAAATGAAGAATGAGGCTGAAAACTACAAGAACAAGTATCTGGAACTAGAGAATTACAGTGAGATCATAAATGTGAACTTGTAGAGGCAAAGAAACACATTGAGAAACTTCACACCGGAAGAAATTTGATCGATGAACAAAGAGACAAACAAAAACCTAAAGGTGATATGACTGGTATTGGCTTCAATGAAGCTGAATACTCAAAGAATCAGGAAGATAAATCTGATGCAAAGACTAATGCTAAAAAACCTACTATTGAAGAACCTAGAGAGAAGATCAGACCTTCCAAAGGTAGATGTTTTAGTTGTAACAAGTTTGGACACATGCAAACAGACTACAAAGGTAATGTTCCTTTTAAGACCTTTCTGGTTATTGCTTTAATTGTAATGGATATGGGCACAAGAAAATAGAATGTAGGAAACCTAATCAACATAGATATAGACAAGACAATCAAAGAGAACCTAAAGTGAAACCAACATGCTACAAATACAATAAACTTGGACACATTTTGAAGTACTATAGGCTGCAAGTAAATCAGGAAAGAAGACCTCCTATATGCTACAAATGTAATAATCCAAGTTATATAGAGAATTTTTGCAGATATAATAGAGTAAACCACAAAAGAGTACCACCTCCTATGGATAGACAGAAGAATGAAAATTATATTGGAAAAAGTGTTGCAAATTTGAAGAATGACATTGACAGTTTCTTTAAGAAAGCAGAGGATAACAACAGTGGTAAGATATGGAAGATCAAAGAAACAAGTGAGACGTTGGTTCAGGGAGAGACAATAGATGCTACTGGATCTTCACCTGATGGTTGCAAAGCATAATTGACCTAATTGGCTGATCATGGCCTTAGGAGGTGCATTGGATAAAGATATCAGAATATATCCCGCCGTGTATTTTGTGGAATGAGCTTATGCAAGCTTAGTGGTGATCATGGCCAAAATCACAAAGTATATATCTAAGAACACAACTTCAGTTGATGCATATGTTTTGATCACGATATTTACAGCTGACTAGATAGTATTAAGTAATGTGAAATTTATAACTTAACCTTGTATAAAGCACCATATGATGATCTATTTCCTTATCATTTAACAAAGAGAAACCTAAGGAGATCAGAGAGCAAAGAGATTCAGTCTATCCTACATTTGACTTGCATGATCGATTAAAGTGAAAACTTAGAATTCAACGTGAAAGAGGTATTTACATCGTCTAGCTATGAATGCGCTAGTTATTTATGATGTTGTAGATCGACCTAGATATAATTTCAAGAAAAATCCTTTCAAGTCTTGTGAAGAAGACCCCAAGGGAGCTTTTTATCGAACACCTTACAGAGTTTTACACATAGAAGATATTAGGGCTTACATACATTGTTATTATGATATACTAGGTATTGATGAAATCTCTACAAGATGGAACATGTTACTGATAATGGTGTCATGAAATATGAATACAAACATATTGATCAGTTGAGCATTATGAAAATTCTTGATTTGTATGAATTTGACAAAGAAGAATGGTTTAAGATACGATTGAGTAGAGTATATGATCAATTCATTTGGATAGGCAAGCAACCTGTGAAGATTTGTAGTGATTTAATTCATGAGATCACTAGATTAGACAATATTGGAATCATTCATGTTGCAAAAAAACATGTCTAGAAGCAAGTTAAAACCCTAACACACTCAAAATAGGATAGGAAAGAAATGACAGTAAACGACATCTTTCAGCAAGATATCAGACTAATATCAATGATACTTGGCTACAAATTCTACTACAATAGTAGAACTAATTTGATATCAGCAAGAGTTATCATGATGGCATATCGAATGGTGAAAGAAAATGTGAAATACAATCTATGTGAAGTGTTAGCACAACAATTTCTAGAGGATGTAAAACTTATAAAGAAAGATAGATCAAAGACCTTCAGATTTGGCTCATTATTAGTACATATGTTCATACACATTGAACATAGATTCCCAGGCATGCACCCTAGTGGTTGGAGAATAGGGATATCTATTGGTATTCAGATTTCACAGAGCTACAAAAGACAAAATAGGACATGGGTGGATGGTGAATTATTTGGGATGATCAAGATCCTTCAAAGGTAGATCTAGAATAGATACAGGATATCTAATGACATTGTTGAGAAATACAAAGATACAATTTGTTTCATGGTTGAAACTAATTGTGGATTCTTTGAGGCAGTCACACCAAGGAAGAAATGGTGTTATCCTATGGGATATGAAGTAAGTTCTGAAGTTCTAACTATGCAATTAGAACATGTTCTTTCATCTAAGATTGATACATCTAAAGAATGATGGGGAACCTATGAGGAGAAATATGCTAAGGTAAGAGAGGAACATACTAGAGGTCTGAGGAAAAGAAAGATTGACAACATTGTACATGAATGTGGTGTTAAGGAAGGACTAACAGAAGAAGAGTTGAAAGAAGTCAAAAATAAAATGGCAGAATGAGCTTTTGGATTGGAAAGCGCTAGTACTTAAATCCTTTCACATCCTGAAGCTGTGATAACAACTTCTACACCTACTATAGTTATTAATGTGGACACCTCCTCTCCACCATAACAGACATCGCAAGTTGAAAAGATTACTCCTAGAGTAAACACTAGATCTAGCAGACATAATCCACAAAAGGAGAAAAACATCAAGAGAGAAGAGAAGAAACCTGAGAGTAAGAATCAAGCATGGAAACCTGACTTGAAGATGATTGAGAAGAGAGCTGTAGAGAACTGAAAGTTAGTTTCAATTAATAAATAATATGACAGATGTATAGTTGGAAAATGGAAGCACTTCCATAGGAGACTAGTTTAGCCTTATGAGTGAGTGGTTTGGGGTCATGAAAAGTGCCTCTGAATGGGTTCCTGATCTTGACATGGCTTCCCCCCTGACCTACCTTTCTAACCTCCATTTTATGACCTGAATTCTGCATTCTGGGTCTCTGACCTGTGATCCTGGGATCTGAGGACAGGGTC
>MU227730.1:1941430-1996050 GCA_018584345.1 Thuja plicata
TTGGTCTCTTTCCAAATATTGGATTCATTTGTGTATTAACCCTTTGGGGTTGATCAAAATTGGATCTCCTATTTGTGTATTTGAGGGTGAAGGAAAGGAGCATCTTATCTTCCCTTAATCATAATCATAATTGCAATATACAATAAACATAGATAACAATTAACAATTCAAACCCTCTTAAACCACAATTCTCTCCTTTACATTTTGGTAACATAACATATCAACAATCCACAACACACAATCTAAATTTTTTTATGTTACAACAGATATGAGGAGACTAATAAGCTCAAGATTGAAGATGTTGTAATTAATCACCTTCTTGTTTTCAAGAAAACTCTATTGGAAATTGAGGGCAGTATACCTGAAGAACTATATGGGAGATTGGAAACTAGAAAATAGTTAGCACAAATTGAGGATGAGACCATCAAAAATAAAGAAATTGACAATATTCTACCTGTGATATATCTACAAGAAAGGGATAGAATATTCAAAGAATTGAAACCGTCTGGTGTACTCTTGCAACATCAACTGGAAACAATGTTTAGGTCAACTTGGCTTTTGTGCCCTGGTGCTTACATTTGTTTCCCATATCTTATCTGATAAAAGTCATATTCATATTCTTATGGTCCCAGTGGCACTAGTAAGGATTGTATCAACTCTGATGTTCCAAAAATTCTCTATGATGACAACTATCTAATGGGTCTCACAACCATGTTCTAGGAATTGCATCTAGCATAGGATTGTATTTTCATTCTAGACTTGCATTATGGCAACAATTCGATGCTCACTTCATTGCGTTCTCCTAGATTTGTACATTGAGGAGTTCTTCTTCAGCATCTTGGCTTCATCATGTTACACAAGTGTTCGATCCTCGCTCTCTAGCTTCAGCTATATGCTTAATCCATTTTTGGGATCGAAATCAAAATCTGACACTCCTATATAGCTCAAAATTGCATTTTAAAATTTTTGGGACCAACGCGATCGGACGCTTGTGCAGTTGACTTTATGACATCACTTTCTTGTCAAAATCATATCTAATCAACATTTTCTCAAATCTTCAACTTTTTTCCTCAAAACTTAACTCTAAGAAACTTTGGTCAACTCTAGTCAACCCTAGTCAAACTTGGTCAACAAGAACCTTGAAATCCCTCAAAATTGATTCTAAACCTTCTGGGTTCTTCTGTAATCTATTCTAAGTTCTTCTTGATCTCCGATTCAACATCTATCTATGATTTCTCACTCTCAATCATCATTATGACATCTCATCTTTCCATTTCACTCTCGAGGGGGCAGGATGATTACATCATTGAATCTATTCCAATCAATCTGATCTGAATTCAAAAGTTCTCATTACTAGGGGCATCTCATCACTTGGGGCATGTTTAGTTTTTTGTACCTCATAGTCAAAACTGGGTGTTCCATGACTTTGAATCACTAAGGGCATCTATGTTCCTTACATCTCATCATCTATTAGGTATCGAGGCAATCTAACCTGGATCCCTGAGGATCAAGCTTCATTCTGGAGATGATTCCCAAAATCTTAATCTATTAAGTATCTGAGCAATCTAACTCAAATTCTTGAGGATCAAGCTTCGTTCTGGAGATGATTCTTGAAATCTCATCTATTGGGAATTGGGGCAATCTAACCCTGACTCCTGAAAATCAAGCTCCATTCTAGAGATGATTCTGAAACTCGATCTAACCAATGTCTAGGCAATCTAACCTAGATATTGGGGGACTAAGATTTGTTCTAGAGATAGTCCCGAAATCTCTATTGACTATCTTTTTATGGATAGGTATCGGGGCAATCTAACCCTGACTCCTAAAGGTTGAGCCTCATTCTGAGGATAGTCTTTTGAAAGATATCAATCTATTAGTTATCTGAGAAATCTAAATTAAATCCCTGAGGATCAAGCTTCATTCTAGAGATGATTCTTGAAATCTTAATCTATTAGGTATCATGGCAATCTAACCCAGATCCATAAGGATCAAGCTTTTTTCTAGAGATGACCCTTGAAAACTCTACTTGACCGGCATCTTGGAAATCTAACCTAGACTTTGGAGAGTTAAGCTTTGTCCTAGAGATGGCTTTGAAATCTTCATCAATCGATCTTTGCATCATCAATTTTTGAAATATATTCTTCTATGTTTTAGACATCAGACTATTCTTTGAATCAATGCACTACTCGCACATCAATTCAAAGAGGGGAAAAATGTAACACCCCAAAAATGGCATCTTGCAACCCTAACCAATTTTGTTGCATTTGTCATTCTTCTGAATCATCAAAGTCCTATTGTACTAGGCAATTTTGATTTTTGACTGACTCTACTCGACCTAAGTGTCAAATGTAGAAAATCCTAAATCTGTACTAATCATACATTATATTTAATTCCTAAAATCAATTAGCTAAACAAACCCTATGATTGAATTAATTTAATTATTAAGTCCTAGCACTTTAATTAAATTAAATTCACCCCTTTTAGCTAAAACACATTAAAAGGAATTAAATAATATTTAATTATTAAATAAATATCCTCATTTCAAAAATTGAATTTAATTTTTCAAATAATTGAGAAAATGCATTTATGAGGTCATATTCTATATAATTAATTAATTAATTAATTATTCTCTAAAAAATCTTCTCTCCAGTTCAAAAATATAAACTTTAAATTAACTGTGCTTTAAAGAGAAAGAAAATAGTTAAAATAAAAAAGAAAATAGTTAAAAACAAAGAGAGAACAGTTCATTGTTTTCTTTTAAGGAAAACTTGCTAATCTGAACTAGCTTTTTTATCTGTTTTATTTCAAAAGGAAACTTTCTATTCTTAGTAGACTCTAAGTCTATAAAAGAACTCCCATTTCTCATTCAAATGATATATGCATTGTTAGAATAACGAATTGATGCTGCATTTTATAGTTCATAATTTCATTTACATTAATCTCTCATTTGCAATAGATTAGTTTCATTTTCTTAGATTAATCTTGCATTGCATTAATTTCTAATCATGTCATAGTTTAATCTCATTTAGATTAATCTTGCATCTTTCATTCTTAGATTAATCTTGCATTGCATTGCGTTCATGGAAAAAAATCCTTCATTCTTGGATTGGTCTAGGTTGTGAGACTCTCATTCTGAGAACCATTCAAAACTTTGTCTGGATAGGAGGCAATAGGTCGAATCATACAAGCATGCAGGATGAATAAGTCATATTCACTTTTGTATGTGGCTGATGAATAATGACTATGTTGAAGTGTATGGTTAAATAAGAAGGCCACGTTTAATGTATACATCAACATTGCAGGAAATAATGCCAGGGTGTCCAGAGAAAGTAGGACCCCTCATATGATTGAATTGAATAAAAATACTAATATTAATTGTTGTGTAGATATAGACATGGAAAATTTTAGAGTGGATAAAGTTGTTCTACCATATGAAATTTTTGATCCACTAACTGAAGAACTGAATACACAACAAAATGGTTTGTGGCAGATGTATTTTTATGGAGCATGTTCTAAAGAGGGATCAGGAGCTAGCATCTTATTTATCTCTCCATCAAGTACAACTTTCAAATATTCTTTCTTGTTGATATTCCAATGTATGAAGCCTTATGTTTGGGGCTAAACATGGAATCAAATGCTTGCAAGTTTATGGTGATTCAGAACTGGTAGTTGCAAAAGTAAGATCCAAATATGCTCTAAAAAATGATAGATTAAAGATGTATAAACATGTTGTTTAGGATCAGATAGAATCTTTTGATGCCTTTAACATAAATTGGATAGAAAGGTCAAAAAATATTATGGCAGAATTTTTAGCTAATTTTTCTTTAAAGGCTTATGATTTGACTTTAAATGGGGTATCAATAGTTGAAATTAAGACCACGATAGTTGTCCCTGATAACATTTATAACTGGCAAGTTTTTGAGGATGACCAAGATACTCTCAGATTTATTTAGTGCCTTGATCACTATGAAGACCAACATATAGATTGTAATTCTTTGGTTGAGACAATTGATGGCAAGGATATTGTTTTGGGAAATGAGGTGGTCCAATTAAGTTCTAACCAGATTCCTAAAGGGTTGGTAGAATTAGAAGTATTGTTTCATAATCAAGATGATCATATGTCAAAAAGGATCAGTGCTAAAATTGAGGATTTGGAGGAAGTGAATTTAGGATTTGAAACCTCACCTCAATTTGTCTATATTGGAAAAGGGTTAGATTCCCATGTTAGAACCAATTTGATAATACTATTAAGAAAACATAAGAATTTTTTTGCATGGCCATATGAAGGTTTAAAATCTTATAGGGAAGACCTTTTCCAACATGAAATTCCATTGAAACAAGATGTCAAACCATTCAGACAAAAATAGAGACCCATCAACCCATTACTAGCTCCCAAAATGTAACAAGAGTTGATGAAGTTGAAAGATACAGGAACTATCCAACCTATAAGACATTCACCTTGGGTCTCCAATTTAATACTAGTAAGAAAGAAGAATGGCGACATAAGACTCTGTGTAGACTTTAGAAATCTAAATATTGCTTCATTAAAGGATAATTACTCTTTACCAAACATTGAGGCAATGTTACATAGAGTTACTAGTTGCGAGCTACTATCAATGATGGATGGATTTTTAGGCTACAACCAAGTACTAGTGAAAGAGTCTAAGCAATTCAAAACTACATTTACCACTCCATGGGGGACATATGTATATGTCAGAATGCCTTTTGGTCTCATAAATACAAGATCAACATTTCAGAGAGCCATGAATGTTGCATTCAAAGAGTTCATTGATTTATTCATGGTGATATATCAAGATGATTTAACTATATACTCCAAGAAAGTTGAGGATCATTGTGGTCACCTAGAGAAAATTTTAAATAAAACTTTGGAATATGGAGTTTCCCTAAATCCAAGAAAATGTCAATTTGTAGTAGTAGAGGGAAAATTGCTCGGGCATATAGTGTCAAAAGATTGAGTGAGAATTGACCCAGAAAGAATAGAAGCTATTCAAAAGGTCACTGCTCTAAAGAATATCAAAGGAGTGAAATATTTCTTAGGAAAGATAAATTTTGTAAGAAGATTCATTGAAAATTTTGCAGAAATTATAAAACCAATAATCAAACTATTGAAAAAGGATGCAAAGTTCCAATGGGGTGAAGATGCACAATTAGCTTTTGAAAAGATTAAAAAAGTAGTTCAAGAGGTTCATGTTTTGAAATCTCTTGATTATAGTAAGCCTTTTTCATTATTTTCTTTTGCATCCTTTCATACTATTGTTGTTGTCTTAATGAAAAAAGATGATGAAGGTTATGAACATCCTATTGCATTTTTTAGCAAATCTCTTCAAGCTGCAAAGTTGAATTATGAAATTATGGAGAAACAGGCATATGCTTTAGTCAAGGCTATGAAATCATTTACACCTTATTTGGCCTATGCAAAAGTGATGGCATATGTACCTCATGCGCTATAAAGGATATCCTCACTTAGTTAGAAGTAACAAGAAAAAAATGTAAGTGGATAAATAGGATTCAAGAGTTCAATTTGGAAATCCACATTACTAAACTGGTGAGAGAATTAGGCTTATCCAAACTAATGACTAAGGAGAATTTAGATTTGATCCAAATAAATAGTACAAATGTGTAACATTCAACAATAACTAGCATTGAAAAATAGCCCTATTATACTAATATCATGTACTATTTGAAAAATGCCAAGTGCCCTAAGACTATGACAGATAATCAGAAAATAAATCTCAGGTTGCAATCTCAAAGGTACACCTTAATAAAAGGAGATCTATTTTGGAAGGATAGAAATGTTGTACTCTTATTAAGCTTAGATCATATTCAAGATGAGAAGGTTTTGATTGAAATGCATGTTGGAGTGTGTGGTGGACAATTTTCTGCAAAAACAATAGCTCATAAAATCTTGAGGGCTGGATATTATTGGCCTTCTTTATTCAAGGATACCCATTTATTTGTTATAAAATGTGAACCTTGTCAAAGTTTTTAAAACAATTTGAAATTATTAAGTGCCTTGTTATTAAATCATACAAGTGTTGAAGCACCTTTTTCCATGTGGGGGATCAACTTCATTGTAGAATTCTCAGAGAAATCAAGTGGTGGACATAGTTGGATACTAGTTGCCACTGATTATTTCACAAAGTGGATAGAAGAAATTCTCATGTAGAAGGAAACTAGTAAAGTGGTCACTGATTTTCTGATGGAAAATTTTTTGACCATATTTGGTGTCTCTGCCAAATTAGTAATGGATAATGCTATGTGCTTCAGATTAGATGAACTTAAAGATTTCTATGAGAAATATGGGATTATGATGTCATATTCTTTCCCATATCATCCTTAGGAAAATGGTCAAGTAGAGTCCAGCAACAAGAGCATATTGAAAATCTTGAAGAAGACCCTTGAGAAGAATAAAAGAGCTTGGCATACAAAACTAAAACTTTCTCTATGGGATGACATGATAACAATAAAGAAAGAAACAAGTAAGTCTCCTTTTGAACTAGTATATGGTATGCAATCCAGAATGCCCATCAATAATTTTCTTCCAGTATATAAGTTTATTTAGGAATAAGAGTTAGATAGTCCTGACTACATATAAGATAGAATGATGCAGTTAGCAGAATAAGATGAGATCAGAAAAGATAGTCAAAAAGAAAACATTAGGTTATAGTAGAAAATGAAATATCTATTTGATAAAAGAGAAAGTAGCAGAAAGTTCCAACCTGATGATTTGGTTTTACAATGGAATGTTAGAGCTGAAGACAAAGGGAAGCATAAGAAATTTGAATCATTATGGCTAGGTCCCTTTGTTATTGATCAAACATTTGGAAAGGATTCATATTTTTTGAAAAATATGGATGGAGAGGTATTTTAATTACCAGTGCATGGACAATTTTTGAAACCTTTCTTCAGCTAAGAAAACTAAATTTCCATGCACAGTAGTTTTGTATTATATGTATAGGTGTGTTTTCTTTCAGTCATGTGTTTCCTTCTACAATAGGTTATCTTTTTGTTTGGCTTCCCAGATATCTATGGTTCATGCAATAAACTTGCATTTATGCATCCTCAGATAGAGCCATTGTTGGTTGTATTTCAATTTTCTAGTCTTGCTATTAAAATTTATGAGCTCCCTCTCAGATTCTTGCCTAAATGTCAAAATTATTGTCAAATACTATCAAAATTTCCTTACAAATCATGGAATCTATGCCTAAAAATCAAATAAGTATGTAAAACCTAGGTCCTAGGAAAGTTTTCATTCATATTTAAGAGAAACCCCTAGTTTTTCTTAATCGCTTCTATTTTTTAGTAAATCTGAGTAACTTAAGTCATGAGATTTATTCATATTTTAATCTTAGTTTCTAAGTCTCTTTTAACTTAAAGAATATTCCATTTTTCTAAGAGACCTAGCACAAGCTTTAGTCAGGTGATCTCTAAAAGAAATAGAATATGCTTTGAAGATTAAGAGATCAAATGAAGATCGTCCGATCAGATCAAAATCATGTGGCTTGGGATAAGTCTTAGAATGTGACCTGTGGTTAAGAAATGATCTCGCAAATTCAATTTTACTCAGTTGCTAAGTCTCACAAGGTTACTACAGTTAAATTATGGTTTCATATTTCCTTAGTTGCCAGATCTAGAAGAAAGCTAAGGGTTAAGACAAATGTTAAGAGACTCAGCGACTACCATCCGATGAAGATCCTTCGGCTGGTGTTCAATCGTGAAGATAAGATGCAGATTAGTGAAATATTGTGAGACTTGATGTGAGCCATTAGATTAGAATATGATCAAAGGTAGTCATGAGATTGCCAAGAGATTTTATAAAGTTGTTGAAATTTGTGAGATTCAGCGATAGCCGTAGATGAAGATGAAGGAAAATCAGAAGGTTGGCGTTTGATCTGAATATAAACTCTGAGTTAAGTGATTTGTTCCGTGACATAGAGATTCACTTAGGTGCGAGGTCTATAAATAAACCATGGTTAAAAAAGGTGAATGCAGAGTTGAGTAAATGAAGCAGGATAATCTAAGCTGTAGATGAAAGAAGATCTAATAGTTAGTGTTAAGTTGCTAATAACAATCAAGATGCTCAGTGACTTGGAGACTTTATTTCATATTTTTCCACATGTCATGTCATTCTGGTGATCTATGGCATGAGAAAAGTCTCTGAGTAAACCTGTGGTTAATAAATATTTTCAGCGACTTGGAGATAAAGCATAGTCATGAAGTCTCCTAACTGACCAGAGTTAAAGATAAAAGTCAAGAGATCTAGTGCTAACCATTGGATTAGAATGTGATCGACAATAGTAGCAAAGTTGTTGAACAAGTTTGAAAATTACAAAAAGATTAAGAGATCTCCTGATAGCCATTGATTTCAAATTTGATCTAATGGTGGTCGCGTGATCTCAGAGAAAACTTTGGGTTTATCAAATGCATACGTGACTTAGAGATTACATAGTCACATAATCGCTAAAGGGAATTGGAGTTAATTTAAATAAAATTCATGAGTTCAATTTACACCATGAGGTACAGTTGCCAGCCAATGAGATTACAGGATTAGTAACAACGTGTATTTAATCAACTGAGTTGTAAAAGATCAACCAATTATATTAAAGCACGAAGTTTAGTTTGCATATAATAAGGTTTTATCTTGAAAAGAACTCATTATTTCCTAAATTAAAAATATTTTACCTGTCAGCTTCAAATGCCACAACTATGAGAATTTATATCAGAGCACATAGAAATAATATCAGAAGTCATTGAACAGAAAATTCTTTGAGCATGATTAGATTTTAGCATTGATGTCTCATTGATAAATATAGGTTGCCATTATTCATTCTAATTTACCAATTTTTTAGAGCTCAGATAAAAGAGAAGAAGTGTTTTAAGTTGCAGAGTTCAGAGTTGAAGGAGTGTTGTGAATTTTAGTGATAATCAGATATACTAAAAGAAGAGATTTCCATAAGTCAATTGCAGTCAGAAGTCTGAGTTTGGAATATATTTGTTTCAATACCGGTAAAGAAAGATGAGTCAACCAACATCTAGAAGGGCTTCAACCAGTAGCAGTAGAAAAGGAACTGAGGAAGAATAGAAGGGAAAAAGGAATTACTCTGATGAATTTCTCACTCTTCTACCTAGGTCAACTCAAGCTAAAAAGATTAGTGATGAATTCCTAGCCGATGACATGTATTTCTGTAGAGATGCCAAAAACCCAGATTGTTCTAGTTTTCTTCTATTTAATTACTTCCACAAGAATTTAGATAGCCTCATGCCTGTTTCAAACCCTTGGACTTCAGGGTTGGAAAAATTGATAGTGCCAAATATATTTATAGATGTGGATTTTTTAGTAGAACTAGAAAATAGATATGATCCCATTTTTAGGATTATAAAAAAGGATGTTGGAAAACCCTTAGTCACCATAGATATAACATCTTTTATGAGGGCTTTCAATATTTATAACCCTTGCACCATAGAGATAGACCTGCAAAAATTAGAGAGCAGGTATGTGAGGGAGGCCTCTATTGTGGCAAATCAAATTCAAAACCATGTGCCTAGAGGAACTAAAAACTATATTGTTTCTATGCATGGCACTACTCCATACTTCTATAAGGACCTGAGTTTTTATATGAAGTACATTGCATATGCATTATGCAGAGTCTTGGGAGTTGATGGAGGGAAGGAGAGAATAACTATAGACATTCTGATGATTTTCATGGACCTCTTGAGCCCATATGTCAGTACTGATTTTGATTATATTCAATATATCATTGACAAGATGCATCAAGGATTTATCAGCATCCGAAAGAAGGAGGCTAGCCCCAGATTTATGTATTATTCCATTTTAATGCATTTAATTTTGTTTTATAATTTTAGTATCTTGAATTGTGAGAATTTGAGACCTAGAATATTTTATCACAAGCAGGACAATCCAATACAACTATGGGTGAGGGCCTAGAATTACACATCCAGAGAGAATTCTTTCATGGTATTTTAGAATTAGATGGTGTATCCATTGTTGAGTAGCATGAGTGTGGATATGAAAAAGATTACCTGTTAAGGTATTACAGCTTCAGAGGCCATGCCATTTTGTAGACAAGGGGAGTGGAGATCACAACTGGGTAGACTTGTCCTATGAGAAGGATTTCACCTTGATTAGAGTCTATGGCTTCTCTCAGCCACCTCATATTTTTCCATTTAGGGTGCCACCAAGAATTTCTTCCATGGAATTCATTTGGAAACTAATGCTGATAGACAAAGAGCATTTAGCTCCACATAGAAAAGGTACATTCACTCCTTGGAAATTCAAAATCTATCACTTTACAATTTCCAAAAGGGAAATTGATGCAGTAAATGGATGGTTGAGGCACTATAGGATGAATGTAGCCTTATATAGGTACATTGATACAAAAGGTTTTATAAAGAGTCCTAAGAAACTCTTGACACCATCCATCCCAATCACTAAGGAACATGTGCAATGACCAGAACAAGAAATCATAAGAAATATATTGGAAGATGAGGAAGTAAGAAGAAGAGCACAAAAATATCAGGAATTAATGGATTTAGAGAAATTGATCAAGAAGAAAGGGATCCCTTTTAGGGGTTATTTCCCAAATGTACCTTATTTGGAGAGGCTAAATAAAATGATGGATTCCTACAACACTCTGTGTAACCAACTAGAAGAAAAGATAGATGAAAAGGAGAAAGGTAATAAAACACACTCATCTTCAAAATATGATGATGAAGATAGTGATGGTGGATACTTAGTTCCAAGCCCTCCTCTAATGGATCAGCCACTTCAATTAGAGGAAAATGTAATAATGGATCTAACACAAATCCTTGAGGAGGAAGTGACAAATGAGCCTCCTATGAAAAAAAAGAAGGTACAAATTGGAGAGCCTTCTCATACTAGGACCTATACAAGAAAGGGATAAGGCTAGTGCCTTAATTACTGGTACAAGAGCCTATCATCATCAACTTAGGAAGTTTATCAAAGAGGGGAAGAAGAAAAAGGAAGATTATGATGATGATGAGGCTGAACTACCTTTGTTATTGTGTCAAGATGAGAGAGAATTGCAACAAGAAATATTTTTGACTGATGATGAATTCATCAAAACAAAGGAATTTAAAAGTTTTCTGATATGGAAGAAGCAACATGAGGTTAGAGCATAGATGAAAATAACTAAGGGTGGCCAAGTACCTAATGAAGCCCTAAAAATCATTCAGTCTTATGATCCAAAATCTGAAAACCTAACTCCTGAAGAAGAAAGACAACTGGTGAAGACGAGTGGAATCCTATTAGTGCCTAGCTGGGATTTAGCTTTAGCTTTCATTATTGATCAAATCAGGAGGCAGCTAGACATAAAATTACCTCTAGAGACCTAGATAGAGGATATTATTAGAGTATGTGGATACAATCCACAATCACAAACTCTAGAAATGTGGACTCTGGCCCCTAATACTCAAAAGCCATCACTTATTAGTGTACAAGAAAAGATGGATGGGAAAAATGTTAGAAACACTGAGAGGGGGGGTGAATCAGTGTTTATCAATTACTTATATTTCATCCAATTAAACATAAAACAACTATGCATTCAAGAATCTTAACACAAAAACAAATAACACATGATTTGATTACAGAGAACCTTGATCAGAGGAAAACTGCGGTGGGGATTAGTACCCACAAAATATTGTACTAGGTATAATGAACCTATTAAAGTCCCTTTGCCCTGTTAGAAGCAGTCTTTACAAATTCAGTACAATGACCTGGTTAAGGGTCTGACCCTGTTAAGAGTCTTTTATAATAACCCTATTAGGGGTGGTGGACTCACTATCCAAGGACTCAGTGTCCAATGAGATGAAGGCTACAACCCTCTAAATGTTGATATGCACTATATAAAAAATGAACTGCTATAGTGACATTGTTGTCTGATCAGTTCCATGTATGCATGGATGCTCTTACTTCTTCAAAGAGCTATATCACCTTCTGACTTCATTATACTGTCCCTCTGTAACTTCTTCTTATACAATAATTGACTTCTCTTGCACTTTGTAACATAACAATACATTACATACTTATATCTTTACAAATGAATAGGCGTGACCCAAAACATAACACTTAGTCAGCCTCTTAACAAAATATACAACGCTTCTGAACAAGTTGGCTCAAGCATGTTTACAAAAACATTAATTATATCATAAAAAACTTATAACTAAAGGTGCATAGCCTTAATATCACAAAATAATACACGCTGATCAAAATAGTAGTCGGCTTCTGTGCTCTGTATTCTGGACTATTTCCTGGACTGCAATGTACTAATCTGTCTGTAACTTTTCTGTACTGATGTTTCATACTCTACGCGTTTGGATCTAGCATTTATATACACCATAGAGTATATATCTAAGCATGCATATTCTGGTTTGATCTGTAACCCACGCGCTGATGTGCTGATCACTGTATCTGTCTGACTGCTCTGTATTCTGTACTTAGTCATTTTATCTCCTAAGTTATCTTTGACAGAAACTTAGTATGACTTTGTTGCCATGATTGAAAAAAAAAAAAGTCTTGCTTCCTCAGGAAGTCAACTTGCCAACAATCTCCCCCTTTATCATTTATGGCAACAAAGGAATGTGGCTAAGTTACTCAAAATGACTTCATTCAAAAATGACTATATATCATAACTTAATGATATATACATATATACTACTCTGCATATACACATTCTATACTACTCCCCCTTTGACATGAATGAAAAAGGTTGCAAAAAATTGTAAGTCTTCATACTTACTCCATATATACATCTGGGTACACAACTTAAAGAGACTAAATCTCTTTCTGCCAGAATGCTTTCATTGCATCAACTGTTTGGAGGTGCGCGCATAAAGCATATGTTAACTTCTCCATTTTTGCTATATCCAAGCAAGGACCTTGATCATAAGTATGCATTGTGTCATCTATCTATTTGATGTTCTCATTTAGGACTGCTAGTGAAGGCACAAGTGCATTTCTCAACTGAGTTTGTCTAACTCTTATTTTGTTAATTTCTAGCTTTGCCTTCTCAATTTTGTCCAGTTGTCCTTGGTAGACATTACTGCATATGTTCATGTCCTGCATGGAATTCTCAACAGATTTTCTTATGTTGTCCACCATTTCCTTTGCTTTAGCTATCTTTTTGGTATGCTCAGAGGTGAGCTTCACTCTATCCATGCAGTTTGCTATGACTTTCTTCCCTTTTTCTGCCAACTCTTGCAGCATAGACTGTCCAATCTTTAGAGAGTTCAGATCCAAGGTAAAGTTCTTCATTGCTTCATTAAATATTTCCTTCTTATACTCATCTTCTTAAATCTTAGTAGCTCTCTCTACTAAGCTGGTGAAGTGTGACTTGAATTTTGTTAGTACACTATCCACATGTTCAACAGTTTGAACTTTTGCAACTTTCTTATCAGTAGGAACTAACTCATTTAGAATGTTTATTGATTCAATAAAGCATGGGTTCCTCATCACATGTTTCTCCTTTTCCTTTTCCATGGCAAGGACACTGATCTTAATGAGGCCTTCTTCTTCCCATGGGTAAAAACTTGCTAAATCAGGAGTTAACCTTGACAACAATGAGGTGGATGGTGACGGAATAGTATTATGACTTGTGTCTACACATTCACTTTTGATATGTACCTCTTTAACTAGTGACTCATCAACTTGAGTGAATTTCTCCTTATCCAACTCTATTGGATCAATCAAAGGAACTCCATCCTGTTGTAAAGATGTATCATCAATGTTCATTGCTTCATCAACCTTATTCATATCATTATTAGAAGTTGTCATAGATATCTTGACATTGTCAACTATTATAGTATCCTCTGTATCTTTAGTTTTCTCAGTAGTTAATGTCACTATGGGCATAGAGACCTGTGGACTTGTCATGGGCACAATCTAAATTACTATAGTTGTATCCTGTTTAGGAGAAGCTAGGGTGACCTTTTCTATAGGCGTCATTGGTGGATACATGTGTCTGTCCATAAAGACTTGTTTAAATGCCTTTTCAATATCCTTACCAAATTGTTCATATTCCTTGTTCATTATCTGTAAATTCCTTGTCTTACTACGAAGATGAGGCTTTACAAGATCTAGAAAAATATCCTTCTCATCACATGAACAAACAAGAAGAAGATTATCCAGAGTTTCTTCTCTAATCTTCATGTCTTCCTCAATAGTATTTCTTTTCATAATTTCCAATACATTCCATAAGTTATCTGGTATCACTATCTTAAGTTCAAGAACTAATTTCTTAAAATTTATCATATGAGATATGACCATGTAATGTATCTCTATCTTATCAACTTCTTTATATTTGTCATAGACCTTTGAAAGTGTATCCAATATACCTTCATTTATAATCCTATTCTTCAATATGTTCAAGCTTGGTCTGAAACCTACCTTAGGAGATGCTTGTGTATTCTTTGTAGTGCTCCTTGTGGTTCTTGAAGATGGATGACCTATGGCAGCTTGCTTCCTTCCTCTAGGTTTCTTGCTAGGAACATAAGGTGGAGATGTATCCAAGTCAATGGTGGTAGAAGGCGTAGATGTATTCTCATCATTTTTCTTCTGTTTCTTCTTCTGAGATTCATCAGTCTTCTCAATATTAACTTTAGCAAATTTTGCTTCTTTTGCCTTATTCAAATCTTCTCGAGTGACTCGATGAGCTTTCAGTATGTTAGATGTGGTTCTGGACACTTTCCTTTTATTAACAACAAGTTTTAGTTCAATATCCACTTCATCAATCTTTTCTTTGTATGTTCCCCATCTAGGTTCATTGGGGTCTATGGGTGCTGACAATAAGACCTGCGCATATCCCTCTAGCACATGGTCTTCAACTTCATATCCTAGTGGATGAATCCACTTATTTCTAGGCTCAACGACCTCCATGCATGTGAAATCTATTTCTACCATAAAACAAATTGTATCCCTATACTTGTCAACTATCTTCTTAGATAGTCTGACCCTGCTCTGCATTTTAACCCTGAATATCTTTATATCCATGTCCATTTTATCTCTTGCACTACTCTCTAAGGTGGCCTTAAGAGATATTTGTGTCATTGTAGGTTTTCCTTTGTCTAGATAGAGGTATTCAACCTTTCCTACTATATGATGATACAAATAGATGATTAGGGATCCAAACCTGAATTTTTTTCTTCTATCATGTTTGATGATTCTGATATTCTCAATCAATTAATCACGCAAGATCTCACAAAGGTTGTACAGGGTGTTATCCTTTACTATTTTGATTGCTACAAGGATTGTTGCTGTAGATACACTATTCAACCTACTTGCTTGCTGGAACTTGTAACCAAGTATCATGGTCATGAGTTTAATGTCATCCTCCTTGATGGGGTCTATTGTCATACCACACCTGTCACTTCTTGACAAACAAACTTTCTCAATCTACTTCTTAACATCTTTATCAGTGGGAAATACTGGTCCAGTCATTGGAAGTCTAGTCAACTGATGGATTAGGTCTACGATGATACAGATAGGGACATCACCAATCCAAAATAGATCATCATGAATTCTGCTCAATAGGATTTTTACCCATTCTAGTTCTTCAAACTCATGTGCATTCGAATACTCAATAATAGGGTTATCTTGTAGGTGTGTGAACTTATCTTTGAATGTGAAGTCCTTATTTAGCATTGATGCCATGTGAGAAGCTATATTATCATCTCCTAGTGATTCCTTCTTGCAGTATATGTATGCGCAGATATCTTCCACATGAACAATGCCAATCGGGGTTTTAGAGAAAGCTCCTTCCAGATCATCCAATATACATTTGAATGGATGCTTCTTAAATATGAATCTCTTCCTTTCTGCTACATCAAATATAACTGGGGTCAACATTACTTACTTAGTGATTGTTTAAGTAGGGTTTCCACAAAATTCTAAAATGGCGCGATGGCTAGGGCTTCATTTCAAACTGATTAACCGTTCGTTCCAACTTTCAAACTGCTATGCCTTTGTGCCTGGATGTCTTAGTGCTCCAATGCTCTTCAATTTCTTTCTCTTAGAATGTAAATGTGAGAATGATCAAATATGAATCTCTTTTTATATGATCTGCCACATTTAATGCTTGAAACTATACATAGAGATTTTCAAACTTTGATCCCGATGCAATTTAGATAATGCGTGAATGCATATAGCTATAATCTGAGCTTTTAACCGTGAATCCAAAGGTGCACACTCTGATGTGAGTATACCAACCACGTAGGGGTTCTGAGCTAGAATAGCTCCCCCTAAGACCAGGAAGGTCTATTCAAGTAGAAGTAGAGGGTGCGTCCACTGAGGATGCATCAACTACTTTGTCAACATCTTTTTCCTTCTTTACTTCAACCCAAACTTTGCTTGAATCTTCATTTTCTTTGACAAAATTGACTTCTCCTTTCTCTTCAAATAGAGACTTTTTGGGATCTTCTTGTTTCTGAGTTTTAGATCTACAAAAATTTGTGATATGTCCAGCCTTTCCACATGTGTGACAAATGATAGGAGGTCTGATGTTTTTCTTCATCATGCTGCATTGCTTTGTTGTGTGTCCATTGTAGTTGCATATCTGACATGTAGTGTTTTGCAAGTTCTTTTGAGGTTGATTTCTCTAATTGTTTTGATTCATTCTTCTTTGATTTTGCTGTGACTGAGTTTTATAATGTATAGCCCTATGACCAAATTTATTACAAGAGAAACAATAACCATTAAAAGGTCTTTTCTCTTTGCAATCTCTTGCCAAATGCCCATGTTTATTGCATGCATAACAAGTTCTGTTAACTTGTCTAATTTCCCTTCTAGGTGGTTCAGATATAACCTCTGTAGTATTTTCAACTTTCTTAGCTTTTGAAGATGCTTCAAGTGTTTTTTCCTTCTTTTGTGATGATTTGATTTCATCTTGTGTTGTACTGAATCCAAGACTAGTGGTGTTCCCTTTTTTTATTTGCACATTGAGCTGGTATTGAATTGAATTAGAATTTGTGTGGATTTTATCCTTTGCTTCTGTTAATTCAGTTTCAAACTTCTTCTTCATGTTTTCCAATTCCAAGACTTTCATGTTTGCCTGCAAAAGTTCATCTTCCAATTGTTTTCTTTCTTTGATCTTGTCTTCAATGATGTTCTGGCTATCTGTAAGTTTTTCCTCCAAATATTCAAGTTTATCCTTTAGAGATTTATTCTCTTCATTAAGCTTTTTGACCATTTGTCCTAGATCACTTGTAGAACAATCTTTCAGATCTTTTCTTAGCCTTTTTATAAGTATTTGAGAGCCATCATTTTTCAATCTTAGTTCTTCATTTTCTTTTTCAGATCTGTCAAGATCTTCAAGAGCTGCTTCAAGATTCTTTTTCAAATGTTTTGCTTTAGTTGATTCCATGATCTCCTCAAGTGGTTAAACTTTCTTTCAGAGGACCAGAGCTCTGATACCAATTGTTAGAAACACTGAGAGTGGGGGGGTGAATCAATGTTTATCAATTATTTATATTTCAGCCAATTAAACATAAAACAAATATGCTTTCAAGAATCTTAACACAAGAAAACATAACACATGATTTGATTATGGAGAACCTTGATCAGAGGAAAACTCTGGTGGGGATTAGTACCCAGAAAATATTGTACAAGGTATAATGAACCTGTAAAAGTTCCTTTGCCCTGTTAGAAGTAGTCTTTGCAAATTGAGTACAATGACCTGGTTAAGGGTCTAACCCTGTTAAGAGTATTTTCCAATAACCCTATTAGGGTTGGTGGACTCACTATCCAATGAGATGAAGGCTACAACCCTCTAAATTTTGATATGCACTATATCAAAAATGAACTACTGTAGTGAAACTGTTGTCTGATCAGTTCTGTGTATGCGTGGATGCTCTTACTTCTTCAAAGAGCTATATCATCTTCTGACTTCATTATACTATCCCTCTATAACTTCTTCTTACACAATAATTGACTTCTCTTGTATGATGTAACATAACAATACATTACATACTTATATCTTTACAAACGAATAGGCGCGACCCAAAACATAACACTCAGTCGGCCTCTTAAAAAAATATACAATGCTTCTGAACAAGTCGGCTCAAGCATGTTTACAACAACATTAATTATATCATAAAAAACTTATAAATAAAGGTGCATAGCCTTAGTATCACAAATTAATACACGCTGATCAAAATAGTAGTCGGCTTCTATGCTCTGTATTCTGGACTATTTCCTGGACTGCAGTGTACTAATCTATCTGTAACTTTTTCGTACTAATGTTTCATACTCTGTGTGTTTGGATCTAGAATTTATATACACCATAGAGTATATATCTAAGCATGCATATTCTGGTGTGATCTCTAACCCACACGCTGATGTGTTGATCACTGTATCTGTTTGACTGCTTTGTATTCTGTACTTAGTCATTTTATCTCCTAAGTTATCTTTGACAGAAACTTAGTATGACTTTGCTGCCATGATTGACAACACAAAATAAGTCTTGCTTCCTTAGGAAGTCAAATTTCCAACAAAAAAATCATCTAGTCCATTCACAATACAGGTGATCTTGAGATTTCACAGGCTCTAACTCATTTTCCAAAATTAAATGAGGCCAAAATAGAGAAAATATCAAATATATATATAAAGCTATTTGATGAAGCCAGTACTGTTGTGAAAGACAAATATTTATGTTTGATAAAGATAAATTCTCTAGAGAAGTTAGTTGTAGAACTGACTCAAAAGCTTCAATAAATCCCTGAGCCTACCCCTACTCCAGCTAAGCAAGTTGTTGATGAACCTATGAAAATAGAGCATAGCGCTAAAGAAACATAACATAAGGATAAGGAGAAAGACAAGGTGGCTATCATGCCTTAGAAAACATTTTGTAGCATAGAATAAATATCTTGAAAGATAAGGCTGATTTAGTATTCGGTGCATATAATAAGTTGCCAGGGTTACAAGTAGAAGTGAATGATTTTGTTTCAATTTTGAATCCTTATTATGCAACCTAGTCAGTTAGATCAAATTTATTTGAGATACTAGCAGCCTTACAGCCACTTAGGGAAGACCTCTCAGAGATTGTAACACAAGTTGGTGAGGAGATTGAACAAATTGGGGTAACCTTGTCTTTCTTTAAGGGCAAGGCAAATCAAATTGAGGCTAGGCTCAATATGTTCAGGTCTAATTACAATAAGTTTATTCCTGCAATAAGGGTAGAGGGTGATCAGATCAAGACAATGGAGATATGGAGAAATGAATTTTATTCATTACTACCTGATAAAGAGGCATTTATTTCTAACAATAATAAATTAGATATGGAAAGGTTCAATAAAACCTTAGATGAGGCATTTAAGGCCAGAATATATTTCAACAACTTTGTGGCAGATGTCAGAAGCATAAGAGATGCAAGATGGGAGAGGCAAAAGGCAAAATTAGAAAGCACTCAAAGATTTAATTATCCTCAGAGATAGAAGTTTCAGCAATGGATGTTCTCACTAAGCCCAAGAAAAAGAAGACTGTAGTTGTTGACTTGGACATATTGGATATAGAGTAAAGGACACCTGGAACCTGATCTTCGAGCACAGGGAGGTTAGTCATCAGAAATATTAGTGTATGTTAGCCTATAATGGAAGTCACTAAATCTCACAACAACTATTTGAGGCTATCCATAATATCAACTAACAAAGTTGCGAGCTATCAAAATATTTCAAGAGCAGATTTGATTGTATTCCTATTTTGTCCTTCCACCGCTTGGGCTAAAATGTAATTTTGTCTTCTAGTTATTTTAGGGTTAGGTCTAAAAATATCTCAAGCTTGTTGCATCCTTGGTATTTAAGGATTCTAAGATGGTTTAGACTCTATATATAGAAATTTGTAACATTTTTGTAAAAGGTGGTGAAATATAATTGCAAGGAAGACTACTCAATTTTTTATGAGCCTCTGTGCTTTTTGTCAATTGAATGTATTTTGAAGCAATAAGATATTAATAAAATACATTGCAATTTTTGTTCTGCATCTTGTTTTGTCTCTTTATATTATTTTTTAAACTCTTGTATGTTTAATTTGTAAGGCATTTTAGATATACTAGTTATAAGGTGATTGTGTAATTACTTGTGAGTTCCTTCAAGGAAGAGGTAATTTTTACAGGTGATTCAAGAGAGTTAAAATTTTGTGTGAGGTTCTGATAACAGGGATGTGGGAGTGAAAGGATAGTCTGTAAGGCATTCTATCTAAATTGTATGTGTTTATGTTAATCATTTTACTGTGGATTTACATTTGATATTGACTCTTTGCCCATGAACTAGGCACTTGTTTAGGGTTTGGAAGAAAGTTGATCATCATCCAAATAATTAAAGAAATCAATCATTTACACCTCTTTTAAAATAATATATATTAATTAATTGTATTAAGAAGACAATTCAGTTTTCTGATTCCTTAGAGAGAGAATCAATCTAGGTTACCCTTCCTGAGTCATAGTACTCTAAAAAGAAGAAGGATGAGAATCCTTAGGTGTCTGATATTTGCAATTGTTATGATCATTGTATGGCTAGTCAAGTTCTGTATCAAGTTGGTTATAATTATCTACAAGGTGTTTTGTTGGCTGTTACAGTAGAGGACAGTTTGTAAATCAGTGAAATCCTTAATCCATTATAATAGATAATGAGAATCATTAATCATTTGAAGGTACACCCACCATGGTCTATGGAACCAAAAGTATAAGGAGGAAATAATCCTCATCAATTAGGATTTTTTCTTGCATGAATCTGTAATTAGGAGTCATAGAGTTGAATAAGTACTTAAGCATTTGATTCAGTGAGAAAAAGACCTAACTGATGGAAAGCAAGAACTCCTACCCTTAACAAAGGAGAGGTCAGCATTACTAGTTGAGGAAATAGAAGAATTCAAACTAGGTGATGAAAAGAACCCAAAGAATATCTATTTGTAAAAATCACTTACATTAGAGGAACCAGAGAAGTTCATTAGTTTCTTCAAAGAAAGGCAAGTCAACTTTGCATGGTCCTTCTCTTGCATGTCAGGCCTAGATCTGGAGCTAGTGTTACATCATCTACCATTGTTACCAAATGCCAAACCTATCAATAAAAAGGTGAGAAAGATGCATCCACAAGTCACATTACTTTGCAAGGCATTTTAGATATACCAGTTACAAAGTGATTGTGTAATTACTTGTGAGTTCCTTCAAGGAAGGGGTCATTTTTATAGGTGATTCCACAGAGTTAAAATTTTGTGTGAGGATATGATAACAGGGGTGTGGGAGTGAAAGGGTAGTGTGTAAGGCATTATAACTAAATTTCATGTGTTTATGTTAATCATTTTATTATCGATTTATATTTGATATTGACTCTTTTCCCATGAACTAGGCACTGGTTTAGGGTTTGGCAGGTAGTTGATAATCATCCAAATAATTAAATCAATCAATTGTTTACACCTCTTTTAAAACAATATATAAATTAAGTAATTGTATTAAGAATCCAATTCAATTTTTTGATTCCTTAGAGAGAGAATCAATCTAGGTTACCCTTCTTGAGTCATAGTAGTCTAAAAAGAAGAAGGATGAGAATCCTTAGGTCTCTGATATTTGCAACTGTTATGATCATTGTATGACTAGTCAAGCTTTGTATCAAGTTGGTTATAATTATCTGCAAGGTGTTTTATTGGCTGTTATAGTAGAGGACAATTTTCAAATCAGTGAAAGCCCTAATCCATTATAATAGACACTGAGAATCAATAATCATTTGAAGGTACACCCACCTTGGTCTGTAGAACCAAAAGTGGAAGGAGGAAATAATCCTCATCAATTAGGATTTTTTCTTGCATGAATCTATAATTAGGAGTCATAGAGTTGAATAAGTACTTAAGCATTTGATTCAGCAAGAAAAGACCTAACAGATGGAAAGAAATAACTCCTCCCCTTAACAAAGGAAAATTCAAAATTGCTAGCTGAGGAAATAGAAGTCAACCTAGGTGATGAAAATAACCCAAAGTATATCTATTTGGAAAAATTACTTACATTAGAGGAAGCAAAGTAGTTCATTAGTTTCTTCAAAGAAAGGCAAGTCAACTTTGCATGGTCCTACTCTAGCATACTAGGCCTAGATCCGGAGCTAGTGTTACATCATCTACCATTTTTAGCAAATGCCAAAAACTATCAATAAAAATTTGATAAATATGCATCCACATGTTGCATTACTTTGCAAGGCATTTTAGATATACCAGTTACAAGGTGATTGTGTAATTACTTGGAGTTTCTTCAAGGAAGGGGTAATTTTTATAGGTGATTCCACAGAGTTAAACTTTTGTGTGATGATCTAATAAAGGGGGTGTGGGAGTGAAAGGGTAGTTTGTAAGGTATTCTAACTAAATTACATGTGTTTATCCTAATCATTTTACTGTGGATTTACATTTGATATTGACTCTTTGCCCATGAACTAGGCACTGGTTTAGGGTTTGGAAGGAAGTTGATCATCATCCAAATAATTAAATCAATCAATCATTTACACCTCTTTTAAAAGAATACATATTAAGTAATTGTATTAAGAATATAATTCATTTTTCTGATTCCTTAGAGAAAGAGAGAGAATCAATCTAGGTTACCCTTCCTGAGTCACAGTACTCTAAAAAGAAGAAGGATGAGAATCCTTAGGTCTCTATTATTTACAATTGTTATGATCATTGTATGACTAGTCAAGGTCTGTATCAAGTTGGTTATAATTATCTGCAAGGTATTTTATTGGTTGTTACAGTAGAGGACACTTTGCAAATTAGTGAAAGCCCTAATCCATTATAATAGATACTAAGAATCAGTAATCATTTGAAGGTACACCTTCCTTTGTCTGTGGAACCAAAAGTAGGAGGAAATAATCCTCATCAATTAGGATTTTGTCTTGCATGAATCTATAATAGGGAGTCATAGAGTTGAATAAGTACTTAAGCATTTGATTCAGCAAGAAAATACCTAACAGATGGAAAGCAAGAACTCCTCCCTTTAACAAAGGAAAAGTCAGCATTACTAGCTAAGGAAATAGAAGAAGGCAACCTAGGTGATGAAAAGAACCCAAAGAATATCTATATGGAAAAATCACTTACATTAGAGGAACCAGAGCCGTTCATTAGTTTCTTCAAAGAAAGGAAAGTCAACTTTGCATGGTCTTACTCTAGATCCAGAGCTAGTGTTACATCATCTACCATTGTTACCAAATGCCAAACCTATCAAGAAAAAGTTGAGAAAGATGCATCCACATGTCGCATTATTTTGCAAGGCATTTTAGATATACCAGTTACAAGGTGATTGTGTAATTACTTTTGAGTTCCTTCAAGGAAGGGGTAATTTTTACAGGTGATTCCTCAGAGTTTAAATTTTGTGTGAGGATATAATAACAGGGGTGTAGGAGTGAAAGGGTAGTTTGTAAGGAATTCTAACTAAGTTTCATGTGTTTATATTAATCATTTTATTATGGATTTACATTTGATATTGACTCTTTGCCCATGAACTAGGCACTAGTTTAGGGTTTGGCAGGCAGTTGATCATCATCCAAATAATTAAAGCAATCAATCATTTACACCTCTTTTAAAAAAATATATATTAAGTATTTGTATTAAGAATACAATTCAGCTTTCTAATTCCTTAGAGAGAGAATCAATCTAGGTTACCCTTCCTGAGTCACAGTACTCTAAAAATAAGAAGGATGAGAATCCTTAGGTCTCTGATATTTGAAATTGTTAAGATCATTGTATGGCTAGTCAAGCTCTGTATCAAGTTGGTTATAATTATCTGCAAGGTGTTTTATTGGCTGTTATAGTAGATGATAGTTTGCAAATTAGTGAAAGCCCTAATCCATTATAATAGATACTAAGAATCAATAATCATTTGAAGGTACACCCACCTTGGTCTGTGGAACCAAAAGTAGGAGAAAATAATCATCATCAATTAGGCTTTTGTCTTGCATGAATCTATAATTGGGAGTCATAGAGTTGAATAAGTACTTAAGCATTTGATTCAATAAGAAAAAGACCTAACAGATGGAAAGCAAGAACTCCTCCCCTTAACAAAGGAAAAGTCAACATTACTAGTTAAGGAAATAGAAGAATTAAACCTAGGTGATGAAAAGAACCCAAAGAATATCTATTTGTAAAAATAACTTACATTAGAGGAACCAAAGAAGTTCAATAGTTTCTTCAAAGAAAGGAAAGTCAACTTTTCATGGTCCTACTCTGGCATGTCAGGCCTAGATCTTGAGTTAGTGTTACATCATCTACCATTGTTACAAAATGCCAAACCTATCAAGAACAAGTTGAGAAATATTCATCCACATGTCGCATTACTTGTCAAAGCAGAGATAAAGAAACTATTAGATGTTGGATTCATACGCCCAATCTCATCTACAGATTGGATATCTAATCTGGTGCGAGTAACCAAGCATAATGGTCATATCCATATTTGCATAGATTTCAAAGATCTAAACAAAGTTTTTCCCAAGGAAAACTTCCCTTTACCAAATATCGACATGATAGTAGTGTTGGAAACACTGAGAGGGGGGGGGGGTTGAATCAGTGTTTAGCTAATTATTCAATTTCAACAACTTTAAACATAAATCAATTATATATCACTTGAAGCTTAACACAAGATCACATAACACATAATATGATAATGGAGAAACCTTGATTAGAGGAAAACCTTGGTGGGAATTAGTACCCACAAATATTGCACTAGTATAATGAACCTGTTAAAGTTCCTTTGCCCTGTTAGAAGTAGTCTTTACAATGCAAGTACAATGACCTGGTTAAAGGTCTAACCCTGTTAGGAGTCTTTTACAAAAAACCCTATTAGGGGTGAGGACTCATTATCCAAGAGCTCACTGCTCAATGAGAAAGAAGGCTACAACATCCTGAGGATAGATATTATGCACTATATCTAAAAGTGAACTGCTGTATATGACACAGATGTCTGATCAGTTCCAGTTATGTGCTTATACTCTTATCTTCTTTAAGGGCTCTATCTCATGCTGACATCTTTACCCTACTCTACTTTTCTTATTTATTCAACACTTCAAATATATATTTTCATTACATATATATATTTATGCCTGAATAGACGCGAATTTAACCATGACCTTAGTCAGACCAAAAACATAATACACAACACTTCCAAACAAATTGGCTTAAGTGTGTTTACTATAATAATAAAGACATGATTACAAACATACTATCATAGGCACTTGGCCTTTACACAAAAAAATATTATGCGTTGATCCAAAACATAAGTCAGCTCCATGCTCCGTCTTCTGAACTGTAGTAGTAATGTTCTTGCTATAAGTTATCTGTATTGTCATTCTGTACCATGTGTGTCTAGACATAGTATGTACATGTAACATAGAACATGCATGTGAATGCGCATACCCTATTTTGATCACTCGCACATGCGCTGATGTGTTGATCAATGTATAACTCTGTCTGCCCTATTTTCTATACTTTGTCATTTTGTCTTCCAAGTTTACTTGACAAAAACTCTATATGACTTTGTTGCCATAATGAAAACACAAAATAATTCATGTATCCTCTGGGAGTCAACTTGCCAACAATCTCCCCCTTTGTCATTAATGGAAACAAAGGAATATAGTGAAGTTACTATCTGTACTCTTATACAAAAACTCTCTATCTTATATCTCCCTCTTATCATATACCAGACTCCATATTCTTCATACTCTACTCCCCCTTTGAAATTAATGACAAAGGTGCTTGAAAAAACTTCTATGTACTTACTCAACATACACATCTAGATATGCAATCTGCAACTTCTGCATCTCTTTCTCCATCTTCTCCAATTTTGTGCTAGGACCTTGATCATATGACAGACTCCATATTCTATACATTATTTTACTCCCCTTTAATATTATATTCTCTACCTTTTTCTACAAACTCTTTCAAGGATGCTTGACCAACCTTGAGTGAACTAAGATCAAGTGTAAAGTTTCTAACCAATTCATTGAGCCTCTTCTTCATATACTTCTCTTCTGCAATATCTGATCTATTTTTCATGACTCCTTTAGATTATATACTCCCCCTTACTTATTTACTCCCCATGAGTCTAAGTCTATTATGGGTGTCAAACTTGACAAAAATGATGATGAACTGTCCATCACTTCAGTCTTCTCTTTTTCTGCTTCATTTTCTATGATATCTTAAATCAATTTATCTTCTTGCTGATATAAAGACTCTCAGCCTCTTGAGTACTCAAAAAATTTTCTTCAAACTTGTCTAGACCAATATCCATTACTGCCATTGATACTTCAACATTATCAACCATGAATGTATCCTCCATGTCCTTGGCCATGGGCGTAGAATCCTGTGGACCTGTCATAATAGTTTTATCTACTTCTTTACATGATATTTCAAATTGTATCTTCAATCAATTTTTCTCTTACGTGAACACTCTTTTATTGTATTCACACTTAGATGATTAATAATAAGTATGCACTTCCAAGGATAAAATTAGGTCAGCTCCAAAAAAAATATATCTCCAGCGGCTATACTAATACTCACATAGAACACTGCTCAACAATATTTTGACCCATTCCGCTTCATGAAATTCATGCGCTAAAACATACTGATAAATCACTTCTGAGATGTTTCAAAGAGTTTCTTGATATCAATCTCTGCTGAAGAATGTAATTGTGAGGCTTTGCTACTCGACTGCAAGTGCTCCTTTGATTATCCAACCGCTTACTTGATTGCTAAGTAAGTTTTCAACTAATTTCTGAAATGATGTGTCCATGCTTGGGCTTCATTTCAAACTCAAATGACTTTGCTTAACAAATAATGATTATCGATCTCCTTTCTTCACTGTTGAGAAAAAATGTAATGCATTAACAATACAACTGCTAGGGCTTCTATGATCTCCAATTTTTTATTATGACCGCAAGTGAGGACTTGGTGATTTCAAAGTAGATTTCTGCCATTAATACTTGTCACGTAGACACAAAAAGCAAATTTAAATTATGTTCTTGTTCCTGATAACAATTTAGACCATTTTCTCTTGCATACTGCATCACAATGTCACCAAACAATTGTAATCTAAGGCGCATACTCAGATGGTGAGTATACCATCTGCGCAGGGGTTTAAAGCTTATCAAGCTCCCCCTATGACCATGAGGGTTATCTAACTATAAATAGGATATGTGTCCATAGAAAATGCATCTACTATACTATTAACATTGTTATCCTTCTTTACTTTTACCCAGATCTTGCTCGTATCTTTTGTAGCTTTCACAAATTTGATTTCTCCTGCCTCATCCCATAATGAATCTTCTAACTTTTTAGGGCTTTCCTCTCTCTGTACTCTAGATCTACAATGCTTAGAGATGTGTCCAGCTTTTCCACATGAGTGACAAATGATAGGAGGTCTGATGTTATTATTCATCATGCAGTTATCAGAGATCATAGTGGTATCCAGATGAGTATATCTAGGTGCATTGGATTCTCATCCATTTTCATAGTAAGGTGCAATGATAAATAAAATTGGAAAACTTGACAGCGACTTGGGTCACACATCCTATCTATAAGTCCAAATCTATCAATTGATTCCAAACATGATATCCCACTAACTTTCTTCTAACTAACACATGTATTTACTCATATATTTTGTGCATAGTAGATTGCATTCATTTATTGCATAAGAAAAATCCAAAACATGTGCATAGTAGATCATATAATTAATGCATCCATCATCAATAACATCATAACTACACATGAATGTATTCATCGTCATCATATAGCGATTCATATTTTCAACAAATCAATGCTTATCTACACATTTTCTATGCTTAATTTATTAAGGGGGCATATAGTCATCCTGTTATCACTGGGGAAAGCTGGGGCAGGATCAAATCTGAAAAATTCTTTGACACAACATGATGAATCACATTGTATAAAAGAGGGGAAAATTTAGGCACCCTAAAATTGACATACTTGCAACCTTACATTACAAACACTAATTTTCATCTATTAATACCAACTGTCATGGGGCTAGATTTATCTCATGCCCAGGATGAGCCTCTCCCAGAGAATTCCAACTACACGTGGCACTGGCAAGCCTTACTTGTGAATCCCATTACAAAAAAGTCCATTTCTTGCTCCCAGACTATGCCTTACCCCAAAAATCAAGTGCCCACCATCTGATTGCATAAAATTACACCCCATGGAATAGAATTGCATGTCTAACCTCTTTGGCTCTACTTTCTTTGGTACTCCATGCACACATCCTCTCTTATCCTATCCACCTTATGCTTTTGAATAGTGTGTTCCCCATAAGACCCATGCTACTACCATTAGCCTTTGTGATCTCAACTCCCCAAGTTCTCTTGATCACCATTGTGCAACTCTGAATGCCCTGGAACCACCATAGCTCTACCTTTCTAAACTATACATGCCCCCTTGGACTATACACTGCACTTCTTGAGTACATTGGGACTCCTTGAGTCTCCCTTGCTAAACACTGCATCCCACCTGAGTGACTTGGACCACTGAGTCCTCCTTCTCACTGCACATAATACCAAAGCATACTTGGCACTACCAAAGCACCTCCAAACACATTGAGTCCTCTTTCCCTTCCTTGCATGCTACCAAAGCATGCCCAATACTACCGAAGCATTGGTGTGCCATGTTGGGCTCCCCCATTCCACCATAGACCTTGAAATTCCAATCTGTTCCCCATGGGATAGCTAACCACCATAGCTAACCTTGAATCCAAACACTACGCGCTGACTACCTTGACCTTGGGTCACTATGTACATGATGGCATTGGTGAACCTTGTTACTCATGCATCCATTGCACTCAGACCAACTCACCCATAGCTACAATCTTAGCTTCATGGATTCCCTATTTAATGCATACCTACTTGAGCTCCATTCCCTTTCTCCATGATCCATCCCAATCCCTGGGTCATTGTACTCACTTTCCAACTCAGTTGTAGAATCATAGCACCTTGCCTATGAATCATATCACCATTTTAGTCATGCACCACAACACCTTTGATCACCCTTATGAATATGCCTCATAGATTGGCTCACCTTGAGCTCTCCTCTGGAACACCATATCCCATCTTCCATCCTAGACCTTGCTTATAGGCCCTTGAGATACTGAATCCCAATGTAAATCCAACCTTCCAGGTAACCTAGATGTCTACCCAGTGAAACAGGTCCACCATGCATGGATATCTGGCTTTGCATCACTCACCTGCATCACCTTCCTAACACAAGATCCAACTCTCCTTCTTGGACAACCCATTGTGTAGTTTCCTCCTGCCTCAGGACTAGGTACTCTACTTCCCCAGCTTTTGAGTCATGGATAACTCCCCTGGAGTCACCCCTAACATTGGCTCAGCTACTCCACTTCACTAAGATAGGGACCACGAGTATGCATCCAACAATAAACCTCACCACCTTGTGATAAGGCGAGGCTACTCCATTTCACATCTATCCATATGTCACCTCAACTCTTACCATAAGATAGGAGGGAAGGACTACTTTTCTTCATCCCTCTTGAGGGAGGTTGGCCACCCTAGCCACCCTTGATGCACTCTGGCACTTACCCTCCATGGTTACACCTTAGATTCACACCATGCGATATCCTACGCCACAATTGAGAGTGAGCTTCTAACACTTTGCAGTCCCAAGTTTACACCTCAGATCCATCCATGATGGGATCCTACACCACAACTATGAGTGCCTAGCACACCGCACAACCCCATCCTTTCAAACTTCCATCTTGTGAATCACTAGCCCCTTACATCCTCCCCCACTCTAAAATAGGCAATGTCCTCGATGCTAGACCCACCAACACGAGACCCATACTTCTCAACCTTAGAACCTGTCGAAGGGATCTACATATGCCTTGTTCCCTACACTTAGATAGCTCTCCACACCTTTCCACCATTTTTGTCATAGTGACATACTTGACACTACCAAAATACCAAATGCTGACCCACTACATGAATCCACTCCATGACTAACTTCTACTGAGCCGCCCATACCGAATAGAAACTCAAGAACCATTTACCAAATACTTCTATCTCTACTCAGCCCATTGTGCCATCCCACGACAACACCCCAATTTTGTCTTCCATCTTTAGTTTCCCAAGAACCATTCCTAACATCCACTAAAATACAAGCCTGCCACAACCCAATTGTGCAAGCCCTAGCTTTCCCAAGTTCACACGTGTTCAACCTTTGGCCCTATCGACTTCTTATTGTGTCACTTTGCCTACCTATTTCCTGACCTCATGGCATGCCCTGTATCCATTCCTTGTCCTCAACAACTCAACCCAAAATGTCCACCAACATTCATCTACCGATACACTTCCAGAACCTTATGCCACCCTTAGTACTTGCATAAACCTACCTCAAATCATGTACCAAACACAATCCTACACCAAATTGTACTTAATAGCTCCCAATTTGCACCTCGGACGATATACCAAACACTAACCTATAGCCTCTAAGAGTAACTTGTGTATCCACCCTATAGCCCAAGTTTACACCTTAAATGATGTACCAAACATCAACCTATGCCACACTATACCAGACAACCCAATTTTACCCCTTGGATGATGTACCAAACATCAACCTACAACACACTATATCAAACAACTCAATTTTATACCTTAGATGATGTACCAAACACCAACCTACACCACACTATACCAAATAGCCAAAGTTTACTCCTCAGATGATGCACCAAACACCAACCTAGACCCTCTGCACCATGCATCTCAAACTTACACCTTGGATGATGTACCAAACACCAACCTACACCACACTAAGAATGACCACCGTAGCCACCCTGCAACCCAAGTTTACTCCTCAGATGATGTACCAAACATCAACCTACACCACACTATACCAAAAGGACCAAGTTTACACCCAAGATGATTTACCAAACACCAACCTATACCACACTATACCAGACAGCCCAAGTTTACTCCTTGGATGATGCACCAAACACCAACCTACACCCTATGCACCATGCAGCCCAAACTTACTCCTCAGAACTACCCCATATAGCTCCTACACCTCACTGAGGATGACCACCATAGCCACCCTAGAGCCCAAATTATGCTCCTCTAAACTATACCATACAGATCCTACACCTCGCTAAGGATGACCACAATAGCCAATTATACTTAATTTACCTTGTGTATACTTTATTCTTTTATTATAGGCAATTATGTTGTGATAACATGTTTGAAGATATAATATTAACTACGTTCAAGAGCATTTCTATTGCATGTATATTTAAATGAATTATTCCAATAGAATAGGATGATGCTTGTGTGATCTAAATGCCCTTGATTATGTGAAAATATGATTTATTTATGATGATTGGTTATAAATGTCCTATTCCATTGCAACATTCCATCTTGTTGACAGATTTTATCATCTAATGAGATGAGAAAATATGAGATTGAGATGTGTATGTATCGTGCTAACATATACCCTTGTGAATGTGGAAAAACTAGTATCAGTGCTTTTGTTGTGTGTTGTGGAAAACTAGTAAGTGCTTGTATTCAATGAGGTGGTGTAATCGAGCATCTGTTTATGGAGGCTATGTTTTGTATGGGTATGAGAGAACCATACCTTGTTCATGTGTTATTTTCTTGATTGGACCTTATTGAGTGACAACCTATGGGTTGTACATAATTAAAATGGATAGTAGTGGTTACAAATCTCTCAGGTAGAATGAATAGTGTACAAATAATGGCAGCATGAAGCAATGTTAGCTTCAGCTACTTGAAAGGTGAAGAAATCAATACTTTTCCTATAACTCAATATTTGACGGGGTAGTATACTATTAGCATTACCGCTTCTTTGGGTAGAATGGATGGTGTATGTGTAATGGCAATACAAAGAGACCTTAGCTTCTACTGCTCAAGGGAGGAGGTAAATAAATACTTCCCTTTATGATGGACCCAATCATGTGGTATATAAGGGAATAGCCCAATCTCTTGAGTTGTTGAGCAGCATACTAGTACTCAGTGGACAAATATATATTTTTTGGATACATACATTTCTTGATGGTCCAGCATGTGGAAGGAGATTTTTTCCCATGCTGTGATGGATATTGTATCTGCACATGCTCCAACATGATGTGAATAGGTGCGATGCCACACCCACTAGTGTTTTTACATAGTGTGGATAGTGATGTAATGTTGTTGATGGTAGCTAGCCAAGCTCAAGGACATGATGCCACATACAGAGTTACATGAAGGTGCAGTATAGATACGTATGTTATGTTTTCCTACTTGATGTAGAGCGATTTGGAGATGTTTGCATGCTTGTAGAGGGGTACCCATGGATGCTCAGTTAATTAGATGTAGTAGGCATATGGGTGGACCCTATCCGTGTATACCTCTAGCTATAGAAATGATCTTTGAGGGATATTTCTATGCAGGGTGTGACATGTGTGTCTTCTCCATGAGGAACACTACCAGGCGACATACGACCAATGTGTGCCCTCTCTACTTGGTGTATTGTCATGCCAGGTGTGTTGTGTGCTTATTCTGTGCCACCTGATGTGGGGTGTTACCGAGGTGAATGCCTCATTCCATGTTATAGTAGCTCATTTGGTCATCACATGATGGGCTAATGTGAAATCCAAACATTGTTCCCTCCTTCCTTGTGAGGTGGATATAGATATAGTCACACAGTGATGTGTTGTGCAATTTCATGGCAAATTTTACTTGCTAGTGTGGGTCAGCAACTTGTTTATCTTAACTTATGATGGTTTAGCCACAAAATTTTGGGAAGCTTGGTGTAATGATTTAATGTTGTTATATATTCTATTTTGTTACTTATTGTTGAAGTTAGCAACTTTTTTCCTTTCATTATATTTTATTTTATTCGTTTGGGTGGATAAACTAGTATTTCTCTTGTATATTTGAGTGTTGTCCATGCATAGTATTGTGATTCCTCACCAAGGATGCAGGAGGTAGAATTGGTGAGTGTATACAAGGAAGTAGACATAGGGAACCTTTGAGTATGGGAGTGTGTGAGGCTATTATCTAGATACTATCCACTGCCCACCTTAGAGTGGTGACTACTCTTTAGAGGCTAAACACCTTACATAAACAAGTGGTAGATCACATGGACTTGTATGGGGGAATCTCACCATATGTGTGTGAGAGCCATATATCAGTGCATTTCTAGCACCATCAAGCCACTTTGTGAGGTATGTATCATCAATTTTGAGATCATGTATCATGGAATATGGTTATGTGTTCAGATGAGATCAGTATATTGTACCCTAGAGCATGATGGCATAAGTTGCTCCTAAGCCTGTGTTGTGATGTGTATTTCCAGTGATGTAGACTATTGTGTGATTGTGTAAATGGATATCTACTCATGATTACTATTTCATCTTAGAGATAGAAATATAATTGTATTCTTGTTAGCATGTATGTTACCATGTTTAATTAGTTTTGGTGACATTGTGATGATTAAATTAATAGGAAAATTGAAAATTGTTTTGTGAAAGGTTTCCTTGGAATGGTAAAAATAGTATAGATGGGTATGAATCCAAAATAATTTTGATGATTAAAATATTTTATCTTGATTGGGATTGATGTAATTATGGAAAATTTTGAAGAAGTTAAATGAATGAATTAGTATAATTTAGTTTAACTATGTTAAATTGTTCGCATTTGAGTTTTTTCTATATGATTTGATGTACCTTCTATGTGTGGATTAACAAGAGATTAGCTCAAACTATTGTTTAGTTTGAATCATATGTGTGATAATGAAAAGAACATGAGTAGAAATTTTCTTGTAAAGGTTATGTTTGGGCCAAAAAAAAGATTAAAGAACACCTCGTAATAAGAATTGCACTTTAAGTGTTTGTAGCTAACCTTCAAATACTTAATTGGTCTATAATGTTTCGTAAGTTGAAATACATAGTTTTTTTCCTTGGCTACTAACCTGAAGAAAAGCTAGCACCCGTAAGTTTGAGAGCAGGTTGGAAACATAACAATTGGTAAGTATAGTACATTAAAGGCAATTACAAACAAGTATTATGTATAGACCCATTTCAATGAGGAATTGATTCTTTTGTTTTATCATTGTATAGATCCAAGGAGTAAGCATAATAGTGATGTTGGTTAAAGAATGTTTCAAGACTAATGTGTTACATGTTTCTATTCTTTGCCTTTGTGACTTCTAGGAGTAAGTCGAGCCATAAGGGTGGGGAATGTAGAGCCACTTGAACCTATATGATAAGAAGGTGGTTCAGGACTTTGGCATGAATACTAAATAAGGTAAGTATAATTGATGCTAAATACTTATTAGAATAACTAAAAATGCATGCTCATATTAAGTAGTTAATACAATGCTATTAATGATTTCACAATGGTTAAAGATTATTAGAAACATTAATATTATTTATGTTAATTAATAATAATTCTATTTATTATAAGGTTCAAAATAAGTTCAACTCATTAAAAATAATAATAATAAAATAAAATTTATAAGTTTGTAGAGTTATTCTTATAGCTTTTTTTCTTGGTTGTATTAAAATACTCCTCAATAACTTACCAATCTTGAAGATCTTGTTCCATAATTGGATTATCCACATTTGATGATGAGTCAATACTATTTTAGCATGCTTAAAATAAGGGTGGAGACACCAATTTTTATATTGTTAAACTTATCAAAATATTATGAAAGTTGCAAATGATTGGGGCCTTACAATAGACTAATAGCAAGATACACCCTATAAAGTAGGTTACACTACATTAACTATGTATAATAATATAGGAACCCTTGATATATTACTCTTATAATTTTATATATGTATATCAATAGAAATTGAATTAGATAAACCTTAGTGTCTTCCTTAAAAATTATAACATAGGGATAAACGAATTAGTTAACATGGTGAAGACAATACACAGTTAATGTGAAAAGTGGTGGTTATGCTACTTATAAAATTTAATATAAAATTTTGAGGTCATTTGGTTTGCTTGAAGGAAAAAAAAATGAAAAAATAATTGTCAGTCTCATTAACTTTAATCTACACATTAACACATGATTTCAATTGAATAGATGCATCCCTTATTGACTGATTGTCATATTTTAAATAGAGCAGTAGTAAGAAGCATTAACAAACCTTTTCCATTACTAGATTTAAAATAAATTATCAAATACATGTAAATACATATGTTTAATAGTAATTAATAACTCAGTCAATAAAATCCCTTACATTCATGCATATATAGTAAGAGAGAATACTCCTTCTTATCTAAAAGCTTGTTTGTCAACTAAAACATTACTGCCCCATCTGAGTGGAAATTAAATATGCATGTATATGGGATTTAATGAGGGTAGCTTATGCTACCTATACTCTTACCTGCCATGAATAATTAAAGTAAATGGATGTTGGAAATTGGATAATAGGAAGGAGTTTTTGATGGGACTGGAAATAAGGGGGAGTAGTGTGATTAATGAGGCATGGAAACTTTATCTCATCATTAATAATGATTTTAGTTAGTTTCAGAGGACAGTTGTCTTCGTGGGCTTTCCTTTTTGAGACACAACTTCTCTTTCATCCTTGATTTATTTGCCTGGTTCACTCACATTAATGACACCATACCTAACTCTGCGATACCCATCTTGGTTCTGACCAAAATAAAATAGAAAAAAGAAAAAAAAAGTCCCATCACCACGTGTTCCCATGCCCTTGGGCATTGAAAGATATAGGATCTTCTTAACACCCCNAACCCCCCCCCCCCCCCTCTGCAATGTTAATATGATTGCGGAGATGTATTCCCTATGTGGAGTCTTTGGCAAATAGGGAACTAATTTGGAGAAAAAGGGAGGAAGGGGAAATTTTCCTAAGATGAACAATGTTTCCCTATAGCAGGGATGATAATCTAAGTTAAATGGAGGAAGAGAGATTTGTTATAGAATTTTTTTAAAAAAATGTAAACATGTTGTATAGGGGATTTTGATTGGATTCAATCTTTTAAAGAAATTGCCTTGGTTCAGATTTTAGAGTTTTCCTGCATAGCATTGAGTTGTGCAATCATGTATGGAGGTTTAGGTGTTGGGGACAAGGAGAATACACTAGCAAAGCTAGAAGGAGAAACTCTGGTATGTTATGGTCTATCACGCTTGCTACTTGAATATTATAATATAATATATTATTCTAAGTATTTGAATTTTCATTCTAGATTATGGTCAAATGATATAACAAGTAGGATCATAATATACTACTTTTAAATAATGTATTGTTTTATTGTTGATTCAAAAAAATATATTTGAAATTTAGTTAAGTTGAGTTTGAATTGATATCTTGTGTTGTATCTAGTTTAGTGTACATATATTTTGGGCATTACATTAATAGTTTTTTAATCATTAATTAATCATCTATTTTATTCTAATTTCATTCCCCAAATCATCTAATCATATCCCCAAAATTAATTAAATAATTAATTGTATTTAATTAATTAACCTTAATTTATTAATCTTCATTAATTAATTAAATTCAATTTCCTAAAGTTTAAATTTAAATATTTAAACTTTTTAATTAATTATTCTAATTAAATTAATTTAATTATTCAATAATTAAATTATAAATCCAAAAAGAATTCAATTATCTCACATGTAGAATACTTTAATTACGAAAATGAATTAAATATTCAATTAAATCCTTTCTCAAGTTCAAAAAGGTACCTCATGATCAACTTTTTAGTTAACTAAACATTACCTCTTCTCTCAAGGTTGAAGAGGTGGAGTTTAGAAGTTTCTTCTCAATTAACTAAACATTATCTCTTCTCTCCAAGTTGAAGAGGTGGAGTTTACTGGTTTCTCCTCGGTTAAACTAAAACATTATCTCTTCTATCCAAGTTGAAGAGGTGGAGTTTACTTGTTTCTCCTCCGTTAACTAAAACATCACCTCTTCTCTCCTAGTTGAAGAAGTGGAGTTTACTGATTGCTTATCCAATTCCTTTTGATCTTAACCATTCATTCTCTAATCTCTGGGATCAATCTCAACCATTCAAATCAGTTAAATATTCTATATAATCAACCCTTCACAACCATTTGAAGGGTCTAGGATTCCAAGCTTTTATACGCCCTTGCTCTGCAGGATTCTTGCTAAAGGCATTGAAGAATTCTTGCGATCAAAATGAATATCATATTCTTGATGCTCCCATGTCATAGACGCTGTCGATACCAATATTGAGCACCACACACAGTATTTTAGGAGTAGAGAGACAATCAAAGATTCAATCTTTTTTGGTTTGGATTTGTTTGTATTCCTCCTTGATTGCTTGTCATTTTATTGTTCCTAGATTCGTTCTTAGTAGTTTGATTGATCTCTTACCATTCCAGATCAGTGCTACTAACCCTTGTCATTTGAGCATACAAAACCGCAGCCTATACAGTAACTAGCAGCCATAATAAAAGCTAGAGGAATGGTCATAATTCAAGAATAGGTAATCACTCAAAAGAGGCATGGTTAGCAGAGGAATTGTTGGGTATATTTCTATTTTTTCTGAGTCTTGCTAAATATTTTGGTTCCCAATGTTGGTTTGTGCCTTAAATGTCAAAGTTTGTCCCAGTGTACCATCAATTTTTTCTACAAGTATCTATTTCCCAAGTAATGTGGTACAAAATGGTTTAAAATCTTAAACCCTAGGTCATTTGTGTCTTTACCATGCAAAAACCCTAAACCTTCATGAACTTGTTCTATTTTTAAGTTACTTTTGTCGAGTAACTTAAGTGGTTTTAATTCATGTGCCTTTTTGGTATTTTCCTTTATCTCCTAATCTTGTGATCAGAACTGAATATGCTTTATGGTATGGAGACTTGACACAAGATTTTATCTCTTAATCTCAAGAAGAAAGGAATATGCTCTTATACATTTAGAGATTAACTGCAGTTGGTTGATCTTGTTCTCATCGTGTGGTTGGCACATGATCGCTAGAAAAATGTGAAGTTGACTCAAAGATTCAGAGACTTAGTGACAACTATGGATGCAATTCTCATCATGTGGCTAGCGCTAGATCTCATGAATTAACTCTAGTTACAAGAAATATTTGGAGATTCAAAGATAGCTTAGTCGCGTGATCTCAGAATCCAACCTGAGGTCAAGATAGAGTTTACTTTGTGCTTTGTCATGTAATCTCCAAATGAAATCAGAGTTAAGTAAAACATTGCGAGACTCAATGAAGGTCATTTATATTTTTCCACATGAGAGTCTGGCGCGCGATCTCCAAATAATTTCCAAGGTCAATGTTTTCTTTAGCAATTGAGTGAGCTCCTTCGATCTTGTTTTATCCTTGGTTTGATCGAACGGTATGCGTGTAATCACCAAATTAACCTCAGAGTTATTAAATATTTCAGTGACTTAAAGATAAAGTAGTCGCATAATCTCTAGATGAACCTATGGTTGAGACCAATTCAAGTGAAGTTTATTATGAAATTCAGAGATAATTTGGTCGTGTGATCTCCAAATGAAAGTGTGGTTAAGAAAATTGTCTTGAGATTCAGTGTGAGATGTGTTAGTTCCTTTTCTTGTCGATATGAAAATACTCTTAGAGAGCTTTCTCTATTTATCCCAGACACTGACCATGCAAGATATAGAATGATAGAAACAATATTTTTAAACCTCCTACACTTTGTGCCCCATAAACTCGGGTGGGATTACCCTTCTAAATCAGAACAATCAAATCACTAAATTATTCCAGTAGAATATGAATGGAATTACAAGAGTTGATCACTGTAACATTTATTGGAACATACCAAACCATGAGTAAAGATCAATTTTAATAGTGATAGTCACCTAATTCACTGGAGGACAAACTAGTGCTTAATCCTAGGGCATGGAGTCACTGTTGCAGAGCTTTAACCTTCTTACTCATGAACAAAAATTTAAGACAACTATAGAATCTGACATAAAAATAGACATACCTTATATGTCTATCCTCATACATATAACAAATCAATTCATCAAATTCATTATAAAGAACTTAAATCCACTGAAAGTACTCCTAAGGCAATTTTAATCTTTCCTTGAAAGAACCCTAAAATTATTTCAAAACCTGCCTAGCAGATGCATAAATTGAATATTCCTTAAACATTCAATTTACATAAAATTTAGAAAACCATAATGAAGACAAAATGCTCATCATAGAAACTATGGATGGATCTTATTTCTATTCATGATCAAAACTGCTATTACAGTCAATAGTATTTCAAAACCCAAAAATACCTATATCTTGAACCAAAGTTTTTGTATTACATTTATACATCCAAATGAAAAATGGCTATCCCTTTCCCAGTATTCTTGGAATCCTTTTATAACTAAGGATGCAACAAGCTACAAACTCACTGGGAAAGATTTACAAAATCTTTTTCAACAAAAAAATTACAGTTAACAAAAACTGTAACCGAACACAGGTGGCAAAAATTGGCAAAGTTTGAATAAGGTTTGTTGATGCAGTTTGAAAGTATCCTATTTATCCTTTCAGCTTCGCTTCCCACCTGTTTACCTCTTTGGTGGTGGGCCAATCAAAATTATTTACATGTTCCAATTTGGAAACAACCTCTATCCACCTAGCATCAATGGTTGATCTGGCCTCTAAAACAAATTTTTCCATGTCTCTCTCAATCTTGAATAGGTTTTCAATCAGTGCATTGGAGTATTGTGCATTTTCATCTTTTTCTAGGCATTGTTTCATTTCCTCATCTATGAATATCCCATCAAATCCATTTGTCCAATCTGATTGTGGCTTCAAAATGCCAGTTTCATCATATATTTTTGGGATCAAGGGAGGGAACTGGTCACCAAATAGTTACAATTTACCACTTATCAAGTCAGCTTTCCCATTAAAGAAACCATATATATTATTTACCTCATTGATCATTTCAATGGTATTTGTGATTTTGTCAAGAAAATCATCACTATATAACATGGATTTTTTTAGTTTATCCATCATCCTATCTCTTCCTAACCAAATCTTGAAGGTGGGCTCTAAGAATGTCATGGCTTCAGCAGCTACCTTTTGTGCTTCTTGCAATGAGCCATATAGTGTATACACTATATCAGTCTTCTACTTCAGAACATCAATTTGATGTTGAAGTATAGGCAAGATGATGGACATGACATTTATGTTCTATCCCTGTGACAATTCTTTGGACTGGCCTTCTACTATTGTTGAATCTTCTTTTGTCTCTGTGGTAGCATCTGTTTCAATTTTTGACACTTCTTGAGGAATTGGAGTCTTTTCTCTTTTACACTCCACTAATTCCTCTTTCAACTTAGCAATCTCTTCTTCCAATGTGTGGTTGAGAACCACAACCTCTTCATGCTTTTTTGCTAAGGCCATCATCTGACCAAAATTTGTTTCATATCTCTTTGATAAATCATCAACCTTCGCTAGGTTCATGAATGATACCTAAGTCATCAGTTGAGCTATTTCAGTATCTCTAGTGTTCTATAGATTGTAAATCATTTTGTCTACCTTCTTTTCCTCTTTGATAGTCATGACCAGAGTCTTTTGTGTAGCAGGGGCCAATGACCATATAGCAAGAGTCTTGAATTTAGGATCAAATCCTGATCCTTTCAAAACTTCATCCATCTCAAACTCTATTTTCAACAGGGAATTGTCTTGGCTCCTAATTTGATCGATGATAAATGTGGACTGTAAGGCCCAACTAGGTATCAACATTACTCCACTATTTTGTACCAACAATCTGGCTTGCTCCACAGTGATTATATCACTCTCAGGATCATAATCTTGGAGTGTGTTTACAATCTCTTCATTTTTATCTACATTATCTTCACCTGTGGTCAATCCTTGCCTTAGGTCCTTTTGTTTTAGCTTGATCAAAAAAGTCTTGAACTCTTCAAACTTTATCAATTCATCATCTTTCATGAATTCATTAGCTATCATGAGTCTCTTGTTATCCTTTTCAAACAAAACCATTTGGTTATCCCCTTGGCCTTCAGCTTGAGGATCCTTTTGCAATTGTCTTTTCTTCCTTCTAAAATATTTTCCATGCTTAGTAATCATAGCCTTGGCCATACTTTTCCTATCCTATATCATTTTATGTTCTTTCTTCTACTTTTTCCTAGGTGGTTTTCTAGCAGAGGTAGCTTCCTCACCGACCTCTTCTTCTTCTTGATGCTCTTCCTCTTGTTTTTCCTAATGTTTTGGGTCATGCAATGCAATAGGAATTGGGGACCCTTGAGACTATGCATTATCAGCACTAAACAGTGGTACCTATGCCATTAGAGTGTCATAGGATTTAAGAATTTCCTCTATCCTTTGTAACTATGGGACATCAGGGAAAAAACTAGAGAAAGTAGTGTCTGACTCTTTCCATTCATCCTTTTCCCTAAGGAGATCATTCCATTTACTTCTCCTCTCCTGGACTTCATGATTATTTAATTTATTCCTCACGACATCTTCATCATCTAATGGTTCATGATTTCTAATATTTGGCCAAGGAGTCATTCATTTTAGGGTTGTTTGTATAAACTGTTCTGGATCACAAAACTTGGCAATTGTCGTAGACATTCTATATTGTTTCAAGAAGTCATTAATTAGGTCAAAAACTCTTTTCCCAATAGAGAAGTCACAACCTACCCATAATATAGGGATGAAAGTACCCTTCCTATGTCCCTCTAAAAATTCTTTATCAACCCAAGTGATTTGCCAAATAAATTCCAACAATGCAATCCTAGGAGGAACAAATTTGGGGAGGATGTGAGGTGGTTGTGTACAACCATACACTTTGATGATAGTAATGTAATCAAAGAAGAAAAATTAACCCCAATTGTGAGTGATAGGCCAGTTTGGAACATATTCCCAAGGTCTCAAAACTTTTCTAACCTCAAATGGAATTCTATGCCTATTTGTTCCCAATAAATCAAAAATTGGATCCATAATCCAATTACAAAAGCATACAAAAGATGAGTTGATGGATGAACTATCCCATACCTGGGTCCATCTTTGGATTGGTGTATCGACACCATATTTTGAAACAAATAATTCAAGATCCTTATCCATAGATGCCCTGTTATAATATAAAATCATATACATTAGATGAGAATAATGCTTGAAGGTAGGTATTGGGGCGTCTGACTGTATCTCAACTAGTGCAGCATGAATAGCATCAACTATGTATCCCACATAATCATAATCAGTGTTGACCTCCAGGTGCTGAATGTTGATGGCCATCATGAGTACATCTTGAGGCACTGTAGAATCTCCATCAAAACCTAATACTCTGCTCAAACCATACACCATGCATTTTATGTAATGGTGGAATAGGGATATGTCAAAAGGTGGTTTGAGATTGTCTGGGACTTTCACCAGTGACTATCTACCCTAGGCATGAATTTGGGAATTTCATATTTCTTAATCAAATGTTCTCTCTTGATATAATCTGCCTTAATCTTCTTTAAATCAATATTTGTGCACAATGCACCAGTGATCCCAAAAAATTCTTCCACTCACCTCCTATCTATGGAAACTAAGGTCTCTTTATTTTTCTTCTTGATTACCCTAGCTACTGGGCAATAGTTCTTAGCAAGTTCCCTAATAAGACCTATGTCAACATAAACATCAGGCATAATTAATTTTTCCATATTCAAATCCCAGGGATTGAAAATGGGGACTTCTTTAATCCTATTATTCCAAAAATAATGGAACAAGGTATTACCAGAGTAATTTGGGGTGACCATGTTTCTGCATTGGCACCATCTATCTTTCCACTCATCCCAATTCACACTATTTGTATTCAAAGTCCCGGGTAGCAACTCAACAAATTCTTCCACATACTTTTTTGGTGTAACCTCCTTCTTCTTAGACCCCTATGAAGCAGTGGGAACAATATCTTGACTCATCCTTCCTCTTCAAATTGCCATCTCAGACAAACTACTTCAGACAAACAAGCTTTATCACTCTTCATAGAAAATCTTAGGATGCAGAATTGAGAACTATACAAAATCAAGCTCAATCATTCAAACTTATAGTCATCAAATCGGTGTCTTATCCAATTGAATGCCAAATTCTCACACTTGCAGAATCATGCAATCATCTCTTTATAACTAATGCTTGCATTAATTCAAACTATATGAGCCATGCTAGAAAAAGTACACACCTTTTTTCTTTTTTTCCCTCATAGGCTTTAAATGAACCACATGTAAATTTTTCACCAACTCGATGTACCTTGTTTACATTCAAATTTGTCCTTGTGAGTGAGTGACAAGACCCTTTTCTTCTATGTGTCGTGCACTCGCTATCTATCTTTGTTTTGGCTCATATGCTTCATGACTGGGCGATGACCTAACTGATAGCTTCATTATTTCACAATCACGCACTTGCTATCCCTTAATTCTTTATGTTTATACTTGAGCGAGTAAGCGACATAACTTTTCTTTTCATCAATCATGGACTCGCCGCTCAGAACTTTACTTTCATTGAAATTGTGCAAGTGAGAAACATGATCTTTATTACTTATTCGCATACTCGCTGACCTCTATTTATCATTCTTTTTTCTTGAGTGAGTGAGTAGGTTTTCAAAACAATCATGCATTACTTTCTTGTCACGCAGTCGTCATGGCTTTCTGATTTGTCTTTATACCTTAGCAGGTGAGCGACGGCTATTTTCTTTATGCATTTTAACTTAATCTCTCACTCGCACTACAATATTTTCTAGCTCATAAGCATTAGCGAGCGAGTGATGACCCTTTTTTTCCTTTTGTTGCATACTCGCTACTAAAATTTCCTTATAAGTGAATCCTTCATGACTGAGCGAGTACCTTCATCATGTATTAATCGATTGCTCGTTGATCTTTCTTGACTAATTTTTCTTCATGAGTGACTGAATGACAACTTTCCATTTTTCTATTAGTCGTGTGCCTGTGAGCATATTTTCACTTGACTTTATACCTGAGTGAGTGAGCAACAACCCACCCTTTCTTTTATCATGCACTTGCAGACTTAAAATTTGAGATAGCAAATCATCGGCGAGTGAGCGGGAACAAAAATTGAACATTTAGTCATGCATTCACACACTTTATAATACTGCATATTTACTGTGTGATTGAGCGACAAGGACCATCTGATAATGAATGCATAATACATCACGTACTCGCACTGCACAAAATATAATAGTTAAACCTGCGCAAGTGAGCACTTTCTAAAATATGAATTCATCGTGCACTCGCAGTTTCAAAAGATACACATAATAACTAAGCCCGAGCGTGTGACCAACCCTAACTTATAGAACTTGCTCAATTGTGGACCAAAAATTATAAGACCAAAAACCACCATGATTGCATGATACTTAAAAATTCAACTCATCGATAACTCACTGAGACTTGTAACAAAGAACTTGATCCCCCGTGAGTGAGCAACCAACAAGACAAAACCAACTCGCTCAGTTGTAGATTGATAACTTTACTTCAAAAATGCATCACGACTACGTGATTAAGATAGATTAATGACCAAGTTTCTCACTCTCACACTTAAAAGAAAACTTTTAAAAAATCAACGCGACTGTGCGATTAAAGCTTAGAACATGGAAAATTGAACATTTTACCACAAAAATAACCTTTTGACATGTGACCACATGGATTTTGAATCAAAAAGACATGGGAAAATTTTTGAAAGCATGGGAATTTGAAAAATTTGATGTGCAGTGCTAACAATGATCCTCAGCCTTTTGGGAATATGTAGTAAGCTCATCTTGATACACCACCATGATTATACTTATAAACTCCTAAAAAGCCACATCCATGGCTCTTTGGAAAGTATCTCCTGCATTTATCAGGCCAAATGGAATTCTTACATAAACATATGTACCCCATGGGGTTGTGAAGGTTGTCTTGAATTGCTCACTTTCTTGAACCAACACCTAGTTATAACCAGAAAAACCATCCATCATAGATAGAAAATCATAGCATGTAACCCTTTGTAGAATTGCTTCCATGTTTTGTAAAGAATAATTATCTTTTAATGAAGCCACATTAAGGTTCCTAAAACCAACACATATCCTGATATCTCTATTTCTCTTTTTGAAAAGGACCAAATTAGACACCCAAGAAGAATGACTGATTGGTTTTATGATCCCAGCGTCTTTGAGTTTAGCCAACTCTTGCTGCATTTTGGGGGCCAACAAAGGATTGATTGGCCTCTGTTTTTGTCTAAAAGGCTTAATATCATCTTTTAATGGGATTTCATGTTGAAATATATCTTCCCTATATGCCTTAAGGTGTTCATAAGGCCATGCAAAAACATGCTTGAACCTTTTCAGTAAGCTAATCAAATTTGTCATCACATAAGGAGCTAATTTCTTTCCAATATATACAATCCTGAGATTACACTCTGATCCCAAGTTTACCTCCTTAAATTCATCCAACTTGGCTATATATTTTTGACACATATGACTATCATTGTCATTAAATAATCCCTCCAATTGAGTTAGCCATTTGGGGATTTCATTTGTCTGTAACTATAGAATTTCATTGCCAAATATAGTCTCTTTCCCATCAATAATTTCTATCAAATTATTACAGTCAATGATTTTCCCTTCATAATTATCCACACCTTGAATAAAAATGAGAATGTCCTCATTACTTGCAAAAAATTTCCAATTATACACATTATCAGGAAAGCCAGGTCTGGTTTTAGTTTCCACAATAGATACTCCTACTAGCGTTAGATCATCATTTTTCAAAGCCATATTAGCCAAAAAATCTGCCGTGATATTCTTAGATCTCTCTATCCAATTGATGGAAAATGAATCAAAAAATTCAATGCTATCCCATATAGCATGCTTATATTATTTCAATATATCATTTTTGGCAACATATATTGATCTAATTTGGGAAATAGCTAGCTCTGAATCACCAAAGACTCTTAATAACTTAATGCCATGCTTGATTTCTATTTCTAATCCCAATAACAATGCTTCATACTCAGCTGTATTGTTTGTACATGGAAATGACAACAAAAATAAATATTTGAAAGTAATACCTGATGGAGAGACAAATAGTATACCAGCTCTTGAACCTTCTCTAGAGCATGCTCCATCAAAATACATATGCCATAGTCCAAGCTATTGCAATTCTAATTCTTCCACTATGGGATCTGTGTTTCTCAATTGTGGTTGAATTTTTTCCACCTTGAAATTATGTATATCTACATCCACAAAGTAGTTTAGCATGTTTGGTTCAACCTTCTCAACATAAACAGGAGATCTAGGCTCCCTTAATAGTTTTGCTTCTTTCCCATTTACAGAAATAGTAGCAAACGACAAATCCAATTGTACATATCCTCCAATGGCTACAACACATTGTCTTGATAAGAGCATGCCATAATGGGGTGGTGAATCCACAACCACAACATCTATTTTAAAAGTGACCTCAGGGTATGCAACAAGTTTTATCTCTAATCCTTGCAAATTTCCTACCATAGGTACTTCCCTATTGTCCATGGCATAACATTTACCACAAGTAGTATCCACCTCTAAACCCAATTGTTTCATAACATTGTAAGTCATCACATTAGAAGCAACTCCTGAATCCATCATACAATTTTTTAGCAACATATTGTTTGTGAGAAGTGTAACATAAAAATGATCAATCTGATCTGGCTCTTGAACAACTATATTTCCCAAACAGATTGGGATTCCATATTTTTCTTCTTGCTCACCTTTTAGTTCATCATTCAAAATGGTATTTCATGCATACTAGGAAAATCAGATAACAATGAGAAGGTTGCTTCTCGGTGCTCTTTAATTTTAAACATCTCAAGTAAAGGGATAGATACTTTCATTTGAGATAAGGCTTGCTTCATGTTAAAAGATGGGAAACTCATGACATTATCAGATGATATGTTACCTTTACTCTCCTTTAACTATTTTGTTTTTTGTTCATGAGTGGGGGTAACTTTATTTTATTTAATCAGCGTGTCCTTTAATTCACCTTGTGTAGCTTCTTCATTTATGACTTCTATAATGACAGGTGAATCAGGTTGTTTCCCACTTTGATCAAATTTTCTATTCCTAAGCTGGTATGAACTTCTTTCTTGTGTCATAGTAGCAATAGTTAGAAACCTTATCTCTTCATCATTAGACATCCCAAATTGAAAGTGCTCTAACTTAGTTCTTGTATTATTTACTGTGATTGGCATGTTTTCTTGTGGCTCTTGCTCTGAAATACCATTGTCATCTTCAACAGTAAGTGCACACATGTTTATTGCAGGTTTTTTCTCACTCTAACTTTCTTGTGTTCCAATGTTTTCATGTTGCTCCACCATACTCTGAGCTACTACACATTGATAAGGGGAATGAGGCATATTAAAGGCCATGCACCAAGGAGTATTTTCCACATTATGAGCATTTTTGTTTTTCAATGGGTCAGGGATGTCTTTGTTCTTAAGATCAGTTTTTTCTTCTGACACAATTTTTCCATCCTTCCACTGAGTCTTATAAGGAAAATCTTGCAACCTGTAGGGCTCATCTTTCCTTTAGTATTTTGGTCTATTATTTTGAAACCCCTTCTCATTCTTGTCTACCTTAGTAGCAAGATCTTTCACTACACTTACCAATGTTTCCATCTTATCCTCTTCCTTGGGTTTTTTATTTGATTGTGTTTTTTACTATTTCCAAAGTCTATTGTCCTCCCGTTTACCAAGCTTGCCAGAAGCTCTTTTGTTTCTTTCTATGTTTATAGCCAGTTTATACACATCTCTCATGGTCTGAGGATCTTTATCTCTAAGCAGGTAAGCAGTATTTCCATCCAAAGCATTACAATAAGTGGTGACACATACATTTTCATCCAGTCTCAATACTTGGAATAACTTATACATAGCCTTTTGAAATCTTATATTAAATTCAGCAATGCCTTCATTGGTATGTTTTTTCAAACTGTTGAATTCATTCAACATAAAACCAGAATTTATCTTGTCACCATATTGTTCTTTGAAACTTCTAACAAATTCATCCCAAGAATAGATACTATGATCAGGAAAACCTCGGTACCAGTCTCTTGCATCCTTAGTTAAGGATTGCACAAATAATTTCATCACAGCATCCTCATCTCCAATCTCATAATCATTCATTGTATCCAAAAATACTTTTAGATGTTCTTCACCAGTCACAATATTATTCCCATTGAATTTGGGAATCTTATCTCTGACCTCATTAGGAATAGGGTTTGGTTGGCTAGGGATACCATCGAAAAACAATTGCCTATATCTCTCCAAATGAATAGGTCTTCTTTGAAAATTAGTGCCCATATTTTGGCCAACGCTCTGACCAATACTACCAATGTTATGGCCAATGCCTACATTTTGGTGGCTAATATTTCTATTGAGTCCACTTACTCCTGACTGTGATGCAACTCCTCAAGCCACACCATATGTCTAGGTACTTGTGTTAGCATTATTGGTTTGAAAATTAGAATTAAATACAGGTATAGTTTGACTAGCTGTAGTAGTATCATTAGGATTAGTCATGGGACTTAAAAATACAATCCTTATTTTCATTTCTACAACAAAAGCGTCTAGCTCTACTCTTTCCAACTATTTTGCAATGTCATCTTTGGCCTTTCTAGCCATTTCTAATTCCATATCCAGTGAAAACATATCTTGAGATATACAGTGTTCAGTCTTGGGTTCAGAGAATTTAATACCTATGAGCTTTTGTTATCCCTTTTCAATACCTATTTGTGTGACATTAACTGTTGATACATTTGGTGTGGGCATCTGAGACTTAGGGGGTTTTTGACTTTCATAATTGATGATTTGACTCACCATAAGGCCTATATCTTTGAGATCACTTTTCTTAAGTAGGTGTTCTCTTTCTTGGCATTCTTTTCTCAGGGTGTCTACATCTCCAAAAAGTTCTTTATTCAAACCATTAAATCCCTCATTAGCACCCTGAGCTGCCAATTTTAATTGGGCAACCCATTTTTTCAAATTTTCTCTCTCAGTGATTGCATTTACAATTTTCTCCTCTCTAGCTTCATCATTTTTCTGCTTGATAAGAAAGAGTTCATCTAGTTCCCTCTTCAAAAGTTCATTATCTCTGAGGACTCTCTCAATATCAGAATTGGAAGAGTCATAGATATTCATCAAGCTATCTCCCTTTTGGTCCTCAACCTATTCATAAGGGATACCCTTGAAATATGATAATGTCTCACCCTTTTCTTGATATACGTTCTTTGGTCTAGGGTTAAATATATCATCAAAGTAACCAGTAGTGTGAAACTCAGGGTTCATGGGTTCATTTATTTATTTCTCAGGAATAGTACCTAAGGACTAACCAAGGACTACAGATCTAGGCTTCCAAGAAGTATTGTTATAAGATTCTCCTTTCCTAGAATGGTTTCTTCTAGAATTTTTAGAAACATCACTCTCTGATTTTTCCTAAGAGTGATTCTTTGTGTTTCCTTTTGTATTCCTCATTTTGTCCAAAATGAAATTTCACACACTTGATCTGCTAGTGTTCCCCTTAGAAGCACTATAAACAATAACTTGGATTCGCCACCCAAAAAATTTGGGAATAAAATAATAAAAATTCACCTTGACAATGATATTTGTGGATCTAATTCAATTAAAGTGCAATACACAAATTTTGATTTCAAAAATTGGATTTCAAGGAATCTATATTATGGAATATTATCTTTAGACTAACCTTTCACGCATTCCTTGATAAAAGTCCCCAGTAGAGTCACCATTTTCTGTTAGTTCCTTTTCTTGCCGATATGAAAATAATCTCAGAGAGCTTTCTCTATTTATCCCAGACACTGACCATGCAAGATATAGAATGACAGAAACATGGTTTTTCAACCTCCTACACTTTGAGCCCCATAAACTCAAGTGGGGTTACCCTTCTAAATCAGAATAATCAAATCATTAAATTATTCCAGTAGAATATGAATGTAATTACAAGAGTTGATCACTGTAACATTTATTGGAACATACCAAACCATGAGTAAAGATCAATTTTAATAGTGATAATCACCTAATTCACTGGAGGATAGACCAGTTCTTAATCCTAGGGCATGGAGTCACTGTTGCATAGCTTTAACATTCTTACTCATGAAAAAAAATTTAAGACAACTATAGAATCTGACATAAACACAGACATACCTTATATGTCTATCCTCATACATATAACAAATCAATTCATCAAATTCATTATAAAGAACTGAAATCCAATAAAAATACTCCTAAGGCAATTTTAATCTTTCCTTGAAAGAACCCTAAAATTATTTCAAAACCTGCCTAGCAGATGCATAAATTGAATATTCCTTAAACATTCAATTTACATAAAATTCAAAAACCATAATGAAGACAAAATGCTCATCATATGTTTCAGAAACTATGGATGAATCTTATTTCTATTCATGATCAAAACTGCTATTACAGTCAACAGTATTTTAAAACCCAAAAACACCTATATCTTGAACCAGAGTTTTTGTATTAAATTTATACATCCCAATGAAAAACCGCTATCTATTTCCCAATAGTCTTGGAATCCTTTTATAACTAAGGATGCAACAAGCTATGGACTCACTGGGAAAGAATTACAAAATCTTTTTCAACAACAAAATTGTAGTTAACAAAAATTGGAACCGAACACAGGTGGCAAAAATTGGTGAAGTCTGAATAATGTTTGTTGATGCAGTTTGATAGTATCCTCTTTATCCTTTCAGCTTTGCTTCCCATGTGTTTACCTCTTTGGCGGTGGGCCAATCAAAAGTCTTTACCTGTTCCAATTTGGCAACAGCCTCTGTCCACCTAGCATTAACAGTTGATCTGGCCTCTGAAACAAATTTCACCATGTCTCTCTCAACCTTGAATAGGTTCTCAATCAGTTCATTGTAGTATTGAGCATTTGCATCTTTTTCTAGGTGTTATTTCATCTCCTCCTCTATGAATATCCCATCAAATCCATTTGTCCAATCTGACGGCAGCTTCAGAATGCCAGTTTCATCATATATTTTTGGGATCAAGGGAGGGCACTGGTCACCAAATAGTTGCAATTTACCGCTTATCAAGTCATCTTTCCCATTAAAGGAACCATCTATATTATTTACCTCATTGATCATTTCAATGGTATCTATGATTTTGTCAGGAAAATCATCACTGTATAACATGGCTATTTTTAGTTTATCCATCAGTCTATCTCTTCTTGACCAAATCTTGAAGGTGGGCTCTAAGAATGTCATGGCTTCAGCAACTACCTTTTGTGCTTCTTGCAATGAGCCATATAGTGTTTAAAATATATCATTCTTCTGCTTCAGAACATCAATTCGGTGTCGAAGTATAGGCAAGATGATGGACATGAAATTTATGTTATGTCCTTGTGACAATTCTTTGGACTGGCCTTCTTCCATTGTTGAATCTTCTTTTGTCTCTGCGGCAGCATCTGTTTCAATTTTTGACACTTCTTGAGGAATTGGAGTCTTTTCTCTTTTACTCTCCACTAATTCCTCTTTCAACTTAGCAATCTCTTCTTCCAATGTGTGGTTGAGAACCACAACCTCTTCATGCTTTTTGCTAAGGCCATCATCTGACCAAAAGTTGTTTCATATCTCTTTGATAAATCATCAAATTTCACCAGGTTCATGAATGATACCTGAGTCATCAGTTGAGCTATTTCAGTATATGTAGTTTTCTACAGATTCCAAATCATTTTTTCTTCCTTCTTTTCCTCTCTGATATTCATGACCAGAGGCTTTTGTGTGGCAGGGGCCAATGACCATATAGCAAGAGTCTTGGATTTAGGATCAAATCCTGATCCTTTCAAAACTTCATCCATCTCAAACTCTATTTTCAACAGGGGATCTTCTTGTATCCTGATCTGATCGATGATAAATGTGGACTCTAAGTCCCAACTAGGCATCAACATTACTCCACTATTATGTACCAACAATCTGGCTTGCTCCACAGTGATTATTTCACTCTCATGATCATAATCCTGGAGTGTTTTTACAATCTCTTCATTTTTATCTGCATTTTCTTCACCTGTGGTCAATCCTTGCCTCAAGTACTTTTATTTCAACTTGATCAAAAAAGTCTTGATCTCTTCAGACTTTATGAATTCATCATCTTTCATGAATTCATTAGCTATCATGACTCTCTTGTCATCCTTTTCAAACAAAACCATTTGGTTATCCCCTTGGCCTTCAGCTTGAAGCTCCTTTTGCAATTGTCTTTTCAGCCTTCTAAAATATTTTCCATTTTGAGTAATCATAGCATTGTCCATACTTTTCCTATTCTATATCATTTTTTTTCCTTTCTTCTTCTTTTTCCTGGGTGGTTCTCTAGCAAAGGTAGCTTCCTCACCGACCTCTTCTTCTTCCTGATGCTCTTCCTCTTGTTTTTCTTGATGTTCTGGGTCATGCAATGCAACAGGAATTGGGGACCCTTGAGACTGTGCATCCTGAGAACTAAACTATGGTACCTATGCCATTAGAGTGTCATAGGATTTAATAATTTCCTCTATCCTTTGTAATTATGGGAGAACAGGGAAAAAACTAGAGAAAGTAGTGTCTGACTCTTTCCATTCAGCTTTTTTCCCTGAGGAGATCATTCCATTTCCTTCTCTTCTCCTAGACTTCATGCTTATTTAATTTACTCCTCATGACATCTTCATCATCTAGTGGCTCATGATTTCTAATCTTTTACCAAGGAGTCATTCTTTTTAGGGCTGTTTGTATAAACTGTTCTAGATCACAGAACCTGGCAATTGTCGTAGTCAATGTTTTTAGGGCTGTTTGTATAAACTGTTCTAGATCACAAAACCTGGCAATTACCATAGACATTCTATATTGTTTCAAGAAGTCATTAATTACCTATCAAAAACACTTTTCCCAATAGAGAAGTCACAACCTACCCATAATATATGGATGAAAGTACCCTTCCTATGTCCCTTTAAAAATTATTTATCAACCCAGGTGATTTGCCAAATAAATTCCAACAGTGTAATCCTAGGAGGAACAAATTTGGGGAGGATGTGAGGTGGTTGTGTACAGCCATACACTCTGATGATAGTAATGTAATCAAAGAAGAAAAATTCACCCCAATTGTGAGTGATAGGCCAATTTGGAACAAATTCTCAAGGTCTCAAAACTTTTCTAACCTCAAATGGATGTCTATGCCTATTTGTTCCCAATAAATCAAAAATTGGATCCACAATCCAATTACAAAAGCATACAAAAGATGATTTGACGGATGAACTATCTCATACCTGGGTCCATCTTTGGATTGGTGCATCGACACCATAATCTAAAAGAAATAATTCAATCTCCATATCCATAGATGCCCTGTTATAATATAGAATCATATACATCAGATGAGAATAATGCTTGAAGGTAGGTACTGGGGAATCCAACTATATCTCCACTAATGCAGCATGAATAGCATCAATTATGCATCCCACATAGTCATAATCAATGTTTACCTCGGGGTATTGAATGTTCATGGCCATCATGAGTAAATCTTGAGGCACTGTAGAATCTCCATCAAAACCTAATACTCTACTCAAACCATACACCATGCACTTTATGTAATGGTGGAATAGGGATAGGTCAAAAGGCGGTTTGAGATTGTTTGGGACTTTCACCAAGTGCCTATCTACCCTAGGCATGAATTTGGGCATTTCATATTTCTTAATCAAATGTTCTCTCTTGATATAATCTACCTTGATCTTATTTAAATCAATATTTGTGAACAATGCACCAGTGATCCCAAAAACTTCTACCACTGACCTCAATGTAATACCCACTCATGTTTTGCTTTTTAGTTTGTGATGTCATACACTTTTAGGCATTGGGTTCAATTGATTGGCCGAATTATTTTAGGCTACTTTCATGAGAGCTATTATTCTTTCAATTGATGGTAATTATTGATTATGGTGTTATGGATATTATCATGATGTGATGATTTATGTTTTGATTATGTTGTGGTTACCCCATACTTGCATGTGTATGGTTATCATGTTTATGTATTTGTTTGCATGTTGTTGTGGTAGAGGACAAAGACATAGTTACTTGCTTTGGCGAGATCCACACGTTCGACCGATCCCTATCATTATTTGCAATGTTATATTATGTATGTACATGCGTGTTCTTTTGATGACAGGATTGCAGGTATAGGGCATCGTCTTCCCTGAATTGGCAAGAGTGAGCGTGCCCATAAATATTCATTTCAAAGGTAGAGGGGAGGTAACATACAAATCCAAAACCCTAACCTAAGCCTAATCGTTCTAATGTTGGATGAGTTTCAGTATGACTACCTTATCCAAATTTGTCTAGGTTGACAGAATTTGAATACCCTCTCTCTTGAGTATGTGTGTGTTTTGCTTGATTATGCTTTCAGGTGATTTTTGGATTATTGAGTTTTTTCCATATTTTATGATTTAATGGATTATAGTTGAATTAATTACTTAATTATATCCTAAGTTTATTTTAAATAATTAATTAAATTGAAATATTTGAATATTTTGATTTAATTAAATATTTAATTAAAAACTATAGTAAATGTGCTTATATGATTAATTAAATAATTAAATA
>MU227730.1:1996111-2022801 GCA_018584345.1 Thuja plicata
GGCAATAAAGAATATTTTAATTATTTAATTTGGATTTACTTTCAATTTTGAGTGGAGTTAATTTAGGGATTGACTTGGGAGTTGTCATCAAGCTTTGCATGTTTAGGGGAATTTGAATCTCTTTAGGAGAAATTGGTTATTCATTCTCTCATAATAGGTTTTTGGATTTGGAGAGCTCTTGGTGATTTGAGATTTTTGAAGGATTGTGGATTGTTGTGGTTTCTTGTTGCTTTGAGGATTTCAAGATTTTTTTTGCTTGTGTGTGTGCTCGGATCTTTATAGTTGCCAGATATGTGATTGAATTATACTTGAAGGGTTTCTGATTTGCTTCCATCTTCCAAGCTACATTCCTCCGTTTCTAGCATTGGAATTAAGGGAGGCTTAGTTTTCTATGCATGGTTTCAATTTTGTAGATCTGAGGTTTTCAATGTTGATTTAGTGCATGTTTGTTATTTTAGCTTTTAAATGGCTTATTATTGTTTATACATTTTCGGGTGTTTATAAAAACTCTAGATCTAAATTTCTTTCATTTTATGAATTCTTAGCATCGTAGGGTTATGCTGTCGAAATTTTGAGAAGAAGTTCCCTCTAGATCTATTAGAAAATGAAAAATTAATCCTTGGTATAGTTTAAACTATAGAGAAAATTAAATTTATGGTTTATTATTGTTTCAATATTTTCGGGGTTTATGAGAAGCTTAGATCTATAATTTTCATGTTTGTATGTTTCTTAGCATAGTACCCTTATGCTGTCACAAATTTCGTGAAAAGATCTCTCCTAGAACTCCTAGAAATCAAAAAATCAATCCTGCCTATAGTTCTAACTATAGAAAAATTAAAATGAAAGAGTGTCTTTAATTTCATTGAAAAAAATTAAATCATTTGGAAAAATTGACTCTCTGTATTTATACAGACTGGTGAAAAAAGATTTACCCAGAAAGGAAAAAAAAATTTAAAAAAAAAAAAAACCCTTTTTGTTTTCTGTTTTCTGTTTTCGGATTTAATTCTTAAAAAAAAAATTAACTAATTAAAAATTAAAAAAAATTAAATGGAGAACGATTAAACATGGTTTAAAATTTTTTTTAAAAAAAATTAAATTAAGTGGGGAGGTGGGACCCCATCCCCACCCCCCATGGCGTGAGCCACCTCCTATGCAAAGGGAGGCGGGCTGTCACACCACCCGTTGTATGGCAGGTGGGAGACAGGATCCGCCGGTCCCCACCACCATAGTGTGGTCAGCGCTTAATGCGCAGGAGTGAGGGTACCGTGTGGGCCCCTCCCCCGTTTAGTTTATGCAGTGTTTTTTTAAAAAAAACTAATTTTTAATATTAGTTTTTTTTTAAAAAAATTGCTTTACATTAATTTAGTTGTAATTTATGATTAAATTTATTAATTTAGTTTTTTTTTTTTAATATTTGTATTTTATTTAAATGTTAAGTTAGCTATTAATCATGTTTATTATATATATTTTTTAAATTAACACATTATATATATAGTTTTTAATTTAATATATTAATTGTTAATTATATTTTAATGTATTAATTATTAATTTAAGTTAGTAGGCATTATTAATCTTAAATTAATATATTGATTATTAGTGTAATTAATTTTATTAATATGTTTTATTGATTACTTGAGTTAAAATGTAGTTGTTTGAATTAAGTTGATCAAGTTGTTATAGTTCTGTGAATATGAGGTAACTCAAGACCGTGGAATTAGATAAGTTAATTTGATTTAATTAATGGCTACTTTGATTAGATTAGTTAATCACGAGAGGTAGTTGTAAATGGGTTTTTAACACAAATTACCCTAATTATTTTAGATTAAGTTTTGATTAGATGGAGTTTATATTTAAGTTATCTGTGGATGATTACATGTTGATAGTTCATTTTCTGGTCTTTTAAGACGTTTTGATTCTATGCATCTATATGGTTCTCTTTTTGCTTAAATGTGTAACTTTTGGGGCATTAGATGACCTAGGATGTATACAAAGGTCATGGGGATTGTTTATATTTTTGTTACTTTATGGCATGAGTGTTATCTATTGTTACCCTGAACTGACCATGTTGACCCTTACGATTCTGTTATCTGTTTGTGTACCTATGTGACTATTCCTGATTGTGTGGGATACTGGATTTGGAGTACACTAGGGTTGCGACCTATGCTAGATCTGTTAGGATCTTTGAGCCTAGGGTAGGCTACCTAGATGCATAGTAGGGGGTGGCTTGCAATAAGTTTCATGTCCGTAAGTGACTACTGGATTGATTATTGTGGAGTTTCTTAATAAGTGATAACTAAAGACATATTTGGGGATATTAAAATGGATTAATAAGATGTGTCCTCACCCATGCTTGAGTGCTAGTATAGGCTAAGTAAGATGGTGTTGAGAATATGTTAGTTGCCCTGTGAGGTACCTGACATAGTTAGTGATCTTGTAAGTTTGAGAGGTCATTAGCTCCGTGTATGGTCACTTAGGTGCCGAAATACATTGGGATTGTCAAGGCTGAACTTAAGGGTTAGACATACATGATGACACCTTCCTTTACACATGCTAGATTTCCTAAATTGTCAGTTGTCTCTGGATTAGTGAATCTTACCTTTTTGTGATGATTAGTACACCGGATTAGAGAGCTGTCAGGATCCCTTGCTTAGTGGTTATGCCTTGTTGGTTTTGGATATCCTATTGGGATCTGTTGTTATCTCCTCAACACGGTGTGGTGGACCTTTGTGGTTCCACACAGATGGGTGGTAGTGATTCTTTAGTCATTGAGATTCGACGTCCTTGTACCAAGTGCTTGATGGTTCTTGCAGATGAGCTCTTTATGTTCCTTCATCATTTATTATGTAATTTCATTATTGAAAATCTTGTATTAGAGTATTGCATGTGATGCCTAATCTAATAATTATAATATTAAGTAGATTAGAGTGATTACCACATACCCTATGACATGTGCAGTGGATGTGAGTTTATGGTGGTTTCATGGTTATCCATGAGGATTGTAATTATGGTAATGTAAGTTGTATTTGATTTATCTATTTGAATGGAATCTTTTGTTATATTGTTAGTTGTTTTTGCTTAAATTAATTCAACGTCATGGAACCCTTGAGTCGTGTAATCTATGTGAGTGTAAGACATGTGTATAAATGGTAATTGCTTCCGCATGAATGTATGTTTCTTTATGTTAACTTTAAAAAAAAATAAATTTATTCAGCACACATAGTATCATGTTTTAGGTTAATCTCTCCTGGGTTCCTTGGTGGGCGTTACACCTCCTATCTATGGAAACTAAGGTCTCTTTATTTTTCTTCCTGATTACCCTAGCTACTAGGAAATAGTTCTTAGCAAGTTCCCTAATAAGACCTATGTTAACATAAACATCAGGCACAATTAATTTTTCCATATTCAAATCCCAGTGATTGCAAATGGGGACTACTTTAATCCTATTATTCTAGAAATAATGGAACAAGGTATTACTAGAGTAATTTGGGGTGACCGAGTTTCTGCATTGGCACCATCTATCTTTCCACTCATCCCAATTCGAACTGTTTGTATTCAAAGTCCCGGGTAGCAACTCAGCAAATTCTTCCACATAATTTTTTGGTGTAACCTCCTTCTTCTCAGACCCCTGCGAAGCAACGAGAACAATAGCTTGACTCATCCTTCCTCTTCAAATTACTATCTTAGACAAACTACTTCAGACAAACAAGCTCTATCACTCTTCACAAAAAATCTTAGGATGCAGAATTGAGAACTGTAGAAAATCAAGCTCAATCATTCAAGCTTATAGTCATCAAATCAACATCTTGTCCAATTGAATGCCAAATTCTCACACTTTTAGAATCATGCAATCATCTCTCTATAACTAATGCTGCCATTAATTCAAACTGCATGATCCCTGCTGGAAAAAGTACACACCTTTTTTTCTTTTTTTCCCTCGTAGGCTTAAAATGAACCACATGTCAATTTGTCTCCAACTCATTGTACCTTGTTTACATTCAAATTTGTCCTTGCGAGTGAGTGACAAGACCCTTTTCTTCTATCATTCATGCACTTGCTATCTATCTTTGTTTTGCCTCATATGCTTCGCGACTGGGCGATGGCCTAACTGACAGCTTCATTATTTCACAATCGCGCACTCGCGATCCCTTAGTGCTTTATGTTTATACTTGAGCAAGTAAGCGACATAACTTTTCTTCTCATCAATCGTAGACTCGCCGCTCAGAACTTTACTTTCATTGAAATTCTACAAGTGAGCGACATGATCTTTATTACTTAGTCTCTTCTTAGTTGCATACTCGCTGACGTCTATTTATCATGCTTTTTTCTTGAGAAAGTGAGCCAGTTTTCAAAAAAATCATGCATTACTTTCTGGTCGCGCAGTTGCCATGGCTTTCTAATATGTCTTTATACCTCAACAAGTGAGCGACGACTATTTTCTTTATGCATTTTAACTTAATCGCTCACTCACACTGCAAGATTTTCCAGCTCATAAGCATTAGCGAGTGAGCGATGACCCTCTTTTCCTTTTGTCGCATACTCGCTGCTAAAATTTCCTTATAAATGAATCCTTCGCAACTGAGCGAGTACCTTCATCATGTATTTATGCTTGCTTGTTGATCTTTCTTGATTGATTTTTCTTAATGAGTGACTGAGCGACAACTTTCCATTTTTCTATCAGTCGCGTGCCTGTGAGCATCTTTTCACTTGACTTTATACTTGAGTGAGTGAGCGACAACCCACCCTTTCTTTTATCGCGCACTCGCAAGCTTAAAATTTGAGACAAAAAATCATCGGTGAGTGAGCGGGAACAAAACTTGAACATTTAGTTGCGCACTCGCACACTTTATAATACTATATATTTACTGTGTGACTGAGCGACAAGGACCATCTGATAATGAATACATAATACATCGTGTACTCGTACTACACAAAATACAACAGTTAAAACCTGCATGAGTGAGCTCTTTCTAAAATATGACTTCATCGCACACTCACAGTTTCAAAAGATACACATAATAACTAAGCCTGAGCACACGACCAACCCTAACTTATAGAACTCACTCAGTCATGGACCAAAAATTATACGATCAAAAATGACCGTGATTGCATGATACTTAAAAATTCAACTCATCATTGGCTTTCTTAGACTTGTATCAAAGAACTTGATCCCCTGTGAGTGAGTGGCCAACAAGACAAAACCAACTCGCTCAGTCACAAATTGATAACTTGACTTCAAAAATGCATTGTGACTGCGCGATTAAGACAGATTAATGACCAATTCTCTCACTCTCACACTTAAGAGAACACTTTAAAAATTCAGCGTGACTGTGCAATTAAAGCTTAGAACATGGCAACTTGAACATTTTACCACAAAAATAACCTTTTGACATGCGACCACATGGATTTTGAATCAAAAGACACAGGAAAATTTTCCAAAGCATGGGAATTTGAAAAATTTGATGTGTAGTGCTAACAAGCCATTGAATCAAAAGTAGAATCAAGGGTCATCTCTTAATCTCAGTAAGAATTGGTAAAGTACAGAAATATTTAGAGACTTAGCACTAATCGTTGATCAAGGAAAGATCTGAGGGCTAGTGTGTGATCTCTAAATTAAACCTGAGTTACAAGAACTATTCAGTGACTTAGATATTTATTCAGTCATTGAATCTCCAAATGAACCATGGTCAATTATGCTTAATACAAAGCCAACTTAGTATAGTTCTTGTAACTCAGGTTTAATCTAGAGATCACACACTAGCCCTCAGATCTTTCCTTGATCAATGATTAGCGCTAAGTCTCTAAATATTTCTGTACTTTACCAATTCTTACTGAGATTAAGAGATGACCCTTGATTCTGCTTTTGATCCAATGGCTTGTTAGCACTACACATCAAATTGAATCTAGACCATTAGTGAGATGACCCTTGATTCTACTTTTGATCCAATGGCTTGTTAGCACTGCACATCAAATTGAATCTAGACTGCACACCTTTTCTAGCGATTCAAGGCCAAACACACATCTCTATCTTGATCAACGGTCTAGATTCACTAATGAAAAAATGAGTTGGCTTTGTATTAAGCATAACTGACCATGGTTCATTTGGAGATTCAACGACTGAATAAATATCTAAGTCACTGAATAGTTCTTGTAACTTAGGTTTAATCGAGAGATCACACACTAGCCCTCAGATCTTTCCTTGATCAATGATTAGCGCTAAGTCTCTAAATATTTTTTTACTTTACCAATTCTTACTAAGATTAAGAGATGACCCTTGATTCTACTTTTGTCATTAGTGAATCTAGACCGTTGATCAAGATAGATATGTGTGTTTGGCCTTGAATCGCTAGAAAAGGTCAAGAAGCCATGAATTATTCAGTAATTAAGAGGTAATGAGCTAAGATACTGACACATGTTTAAGTGGCTAAGGAAATCTGTGGTGTTCATGAAGTCTCTGAGTAAACCCAAGGTTAGTCAGATCTTTCAGTGATTCAGAGATAGCCTTCATCTTAAAATCTCCACACTTGACAAGAGTTAGTCCAAACATAGGGAGATTGTGAGATAGCCTTTGGTCATGTAATTCAGAATGTACTGGAGTTAGAGCCAAATATTATGAGGTTAAGCATGAACCATGGATTAGAAGTAAGATCAAGATTTTTCGCATAATATCTAGATAAAATTAGCAAGTACATAACATTTCAAAGATTCAACTCAAGGCGTAGATCAAGATCTTATTGTGTAATCTTTGAATAAACTCAAATTTAAGAAAAGTATTCAGTGATTTGGAGATTTCATGTAATCTCCAGATGAGTTAAAGTTGGGTTAAGGTTAGAAGCTAAGTTGATAAGAAAAGATCTAGACCATTGATGTGATCTAAATCTTGTGGTTTTTGCATTATATATAAATAGATCTAGGGTTAGTCAAAATGTTCAATGATTCAGAGACTTCCTCAGTCTCTGAATCTCCTAATAAACTCAAAGTTAGAACACAATTATCTCTTCACCTTTTCACTAGATCTCCAAGTGAACCTAAGGTTAAAATAAAAGCTCAGAGATGTAGAGAGGATCATCGGTCTCATCTCAAATGAGTGGCCAGCACTGAATCTCAGAACAAACTCAAATTTAAGTAGATTGTCTAGCAACTTAGAGAGAAACATTGATGAAGTAAGAGATCTATGGCTGGCGCTGGATCTTGGAATGTAAACCAAGTCAGAGGAAACTTTTAGCGACTAGGAGATAAAGCAGTCATGTGATCTCCACATAGACTATGGTCTAAGTATAGTAAGATCATGACTATCGTGTCTCGTGCCATTTCAAAGAAATAAATATAAAAGGCAGGGTTAATAAAGATGAAAGATCCTAACAAATTATAAGTAATTCGTTGAGCTATGAAAAGGAAAGAAAAGCAGGTCAATCAGATTGTGTACTAAGCCTTTTCAAATAAAATAAGGTTTTAAAAAAGAAAAATCACTCATGACTTTTCCAACTGGGCTTTTCAAATTTGATTACCTGTCAACTTTAAGAGCCATGGCTAGGAGAGAATTGATGTAAAGACACATAGATTTATTGCAGGATTGATTGAGCAACAGTTTCCAGGTTCTTGACTAGAATGATGCATTGAATTTTTAATGATAAATAGATGCATCCTTTGTACATTTTGATTATGAAAGTTTTAGAGCATAGAGAAAAGAATTGCATAAGTTTTAGAGAAATTGTGAAGAACATGTTCTTGAGAGAAGAATTGTCCAGAATCAGTAAAGATGAGCCAAGCGGAGTCAAGCAGAGCTTCAGTTAGTGGTGAGGGCAAGGATGTAGAGGAAGAACAAAAAGAAAGGAGGAACTACTCAGAGGAATTTTTTTCTCTGCCACCTAGGACCAATCAGAACAAAAATGTAAATAACAAACACATTTTGATGGCATGTCAAATTGTAGGGATCCCAACACTACCAGGTTCTCTGGTTACCATTTATTTAATTACTTTTACATCAATAAGGATAGACAGATTCTTGTGTCAAACCCTTGGACATTAGGTTTGGCCAGACTAATTGTCCCATATGTCTTCATTGATGTAGACCTGTTAGTAGAACTAGATAGGAAATATGACCCTACATCCAAAACTATCAAAAAAAGGTGATGAAACAGCCTTAGTTACCTTGGATAGGGCATCCTTCATAAAATCCTTTAGTATTTACCATGCTTCTTCCATAGATATTGACTTGACCAAATTGTAGAACAATTATACCAGAGAGGTCAACATAGTAAGAAAGTTGATCCAATCTCATGTGCCTAGGTCAAACAAAAATTATGTAGCCCCAATGCCTTCTTCTAAGGCTACATAATATGAATTTAAAGACTTGAGCTTCTACGTGAAGTATATAGCTTATGGGCTGTGTAGAGTAGTATGAATTGATGGGAACATTGAGAAGCTTCCTGCAAATCTACTTATGATCATCCTAGATATGAAAAATCCCCATGCCAACACAGACATTGAATACATTCAGTATGTCATTGACAGAATGCATGAGGGCCTCATCAGTATTCAAAAAATGAGCAACCCCAAGTTCATGCATTATTCTATTTTAATGTAGTTGATTCTGTACTTCAATATAGACAGCATGAATACAAATTTTTTGAGACCTAGGAATCTTTTCCAAGGCCAACCAAACCCTGTACAATTATGGATTAAATTTTGGAATTACACTTTCAATGAGAATAAATTTTGTGGTTTTGAAAATTGGATTGTACATCCACTTCTAGACTTGATGGGCCTGAATGTAACTAGATTGATAGTCAAAGTGCTTGATCTTCTAAGATCTTGTCAATATGTAGAAAAATGTCTAGGAGATCATAATTGGGGTGACTTATATTGTGAAAATACTTATACCCTGATTAGGGTTTATGGATGTCCTCAACCCTCACACATACTTCCAAAGTATGTGCCTCCAAGAGTGGCCTTGATGGATTTTATTTGGCAGTTAATGTGGATAGACAAGGAGAACTTTTCTTCCCATAGAAAAGGCACCTTTACACCCGGACAACTCAAATTTTTTGACTTTACCATTGGGAGAAGGACTATGGATGTAGTAAGATATGGCTAGGCCAATACAGGATGGCTTTATCACAAGTGCAAACAAATTATTAACCCCAAGTATCACAGCCATTAAAGAACATGAATATTTTGTTGAAGAGGACCTTATCAGAAGCATTTTAGGGGATTAAGAGGCAGCAAGTAGAGCTAAAAAATACCAAGATTTGATATACTTGGAACAAGAAATGAAGAAAAAAGGGACCCCTTTTGGAGGTTTCTTCCTAGGATTGCCTCATAGGCAAAGACTCACAAAGATGATTGAATTGTATCATACTTTTTATAATCAATTAGAGGGTCAGATTGAGGGAAAATAGAGACACCCTGAGAAGTATTCATCTTTAGGATATGAAGATGGTGAGGGAGAATACCTAGTATATATCCCTCCTCACATAAACCAGCTGCCTGCAGTAGAGAAAAATATAGAAGTTGATCTCACAGAGGTTCCTGATACTGAAGTGACAAATGAGCCCCCAAGGAAGAAGTAGAGAATAAAAAAAGGGGAGCCCTCTCAAGAAGAGGCATAGGGGAAGAAGAAAGATAGAGGGAGTGCCTTAATTACTAGTGATAAGTTTTACCATCATCAATTGAGAAAGAAAATTAGAGAAGGTAAGAAAAAGGAAAAGGATGTTCAAGAAGAATTATAATTACCTCTCCAACTATGCCAAGATGAAAGAGAACTCTATCAAGAAGAGTTTCTAAGTGATGATTCATTAATCAAGACTAATGAATTCAAGAACTTATTGATATGGAGAAAGAAACAAGAAGTTGGATCACATTTGTTGTACAGAGTGAAGCTTTGCAAGCCTTGAAAGCTTATGATCCTGAGACTGAGACTATAACACCTGAAGAGGCTAGGCAATTGGTCAAATATAGTGGATTTCTACTTGTGCTCAGATGGGATTTGGCCTCTACTTTTATAATTAACCAAATTAGGAAGTAGCCAGATGCCAATCTATCTTTTGAGACTTGGATTGGATAAATGATAAGGGGTTGTGGATATGATCCAAGATCCTAGAATCTAGCCATGTGGTCCCTGGAACCAAGAACACAAAAGCCATCCTTTCTTAGTGTTGGAGAGAATATGAATGGGGATAATATTATTTGGACTGTCTAGAATACTGCTGACCTTGAAATATCCCAGGCTGTCACCCACTTTTCCCATCTCAATCAAGAAAAAATAGAGTAACTTTCTGCAAGATATGCAAAGCTCTTTGATGAGTCAATTTTTGTGATTAAGGATAGATAATTATGCTTGATACAAATCAAAGCATATAAGGGCAAGTGGAGGTTTTGAATAAGAAAGTGGAAGAGGCCCTAAAGCTCTTCCCACTCTAGCCAAGGAAGTTGCATATGTTCAGACAGAAACCACTAAGGATTTCCCACAAGGGATAGAGAAAATAGATAAAGATCATAATGAAGTAGCTCTAGCTACATTGTTAAATATCTTGCAGCACAGGGTAGATATCCTAAAAGGAAATATTGACCTAGTGTACAAGGCCAACAATAGATTGTCTAGCTTAGAAATAGAGGTGAAGGGCAACATAGAAACTTTGGACCCATATTTTGGTACATGGTCAAGAAGGGGATCCCTTTATGAAAGACTAGAGCCATTGCAACCTCACAGGAAAGACCTTCCAAAGATAGTATTTCAAGTGGGGGAAATGATTGAGCAGATCGGTACACCATTTTCATTCTTCAAAGGAAAAGCCAATTAGATTTAGGAAAGGTTCAACATGTTTGGTCCTAATTTCAGTAGGTTCATCTCTCATATTAAAGGGGAAAATGATGAGATAAAATCTGTTAAAGAGTGGAAGAAAGGGATTAACACTTTTTTGTCTAGGAAAGAGGCATTTCTCATAGATGATAGTGTCTTAGACATGGATAGGTTCAATAAATCCTTGGATGAAGCTTTCAAAGAAGAAATAGACTTTGTAAATTTTTTTATTGATGTCAAGAATATCACTGATGCCAGATGGGAAAGGTAGATAAAATAGTTATAGAGCTTACAAGCTTTCAATTGGCCTTCGGGAGATGAAGTCACACTTTGGGATAATATCACCAAGCCAAAGAAAAAGAAACCAGCAACAATTGACTTGGATGTGATAGATGAAGAGTAAAGTGGCACCTGCAACACGATCAATGAGCACAGGGAGCGTAATAATCATCAAGAAGAGTGTAAGTTAGCCTATATTGGCATTCACTAGGTCTCATAAAAAACTCAAGATGTTACCTAGAATATCTACAGACAAAGGTGCCAACTACCAAGGATTTGGAATGATTTCAAATAAGCTACTTAAGTGTTTCTCTACCACCGACTGAAAGTGTAGCTTTTTTTTGTCTTTTAGAACTTTTAGGTTTTTCCTAGCCATCCAAAGCTTTTTTCACCCTTTCTCTTTAAGGATTCCAAGATGGCTAGTGCTTACTATAAATAGAAATTTGTAAGATATTGTAAAGGATGGTGAATTCACAACTGCGAGGCAAATTTCTAAATTTTGTCTAAGTTTCAAGTCTTTTTGTCATTCTGAATGTACTAGAAGAATAAATATTAAAATAAAATATAAATGGAAGTTCATGTTTCACATCAATGATGTCTTCTTGTATTTTTTTTTATGTTCTTGTATGTTTAATCTGTAAGGCATTTTAAATATACTGGTTACAAGGTAATTGTGAGTTTATTTGTGACTTTCTTTCAAAGAGTGAGTAAATCTTATAAATAGTTTCAGAGGGATAAATATTAGTGTAATAATTTGATACATGGGTGTGGGAATGAGAAGGTGGTGTTTGTAAGGCATCCCATCTGAGTTTCATCTGTGTTTCAATTAAGTAATTTTTGTGAATGTATGTTTCAATTGACTCTTTGCCCTGGATTAGGCATTGGCCTAGATTTTGATTAGTAGTTATTATCATCAAACTTAAATCTAAACAACCCTTTATATTTATTTTATTAAGAACCTAGATGTTTATCAATTGTATTGAAGAATACAGTTCATTTTATTGATTCCTTAGAGAGAGAATCATTAGGTTATCCTGCCTGGGTCTAGAACTCAAAAACAAGAAGGATGAGAATCCTTATGTCACTGGTATTTTCTCTTATTAAGTTCTTGGTTTGGCTTGTAAATCTTTGCATTAGATTGGTCATATTCATTTTCAAAATGTGTTATTAATTGTTGTAGTAAAAGACAAGAGAAAATCAGTGTAAACCCTTGATCCATTGTTAAATTTACTGAGAAACAGTAAATTGTGAAAGGTACACCCGCCTGATTCTGAGGAGCTAAAAGAAGGACTAAATCCTCATTAATTAGACTTTTACTTGTGTAAATAAAAATTTGGGAATATAAGAGTCAAGCATAATTTTTATATTGAGATTTTACAAGAAAAAGCTCTAACAAAATGGTGACTCTATTGGGGAAAATCCATTAATCTATTGTCTAATTTATTGGGAAACAATAAGTCAAGAGGTACACCCACCTGAGTCTATGGATCTCAAAGTAGGAGGATCGAATCCTCATTAATTAGCTATTTTAATTGAAAGATTTTTGAGTTGGAAGTCATAGAGTCAAGCATTGATTCTTCAATAGATTCTGCAAGAAAAATCGCTAACAAAATGGCAACTCTACTGGGGAAGATTAAAGTAAACTATGTTTAGTCTGCCCTAGAATTTTTGGGGCAGTATCTTTTCAAATACTTTTGATCCAGTTCAGAGGTAACTAAAATATTGGAGAGAAGTGGGTTTTTAGAAATAAGGTTTCAAAGTTCATAGAGGCTAATCCTTTTATTGTTCCATTTCTTGTTCATTTCTTAAAATTTTCCCATACTTGTTGTGGGTGGCGGCTCTATACTCTGTGCATTCTAGTAATTTGATATTGAAAAATTGAAAATACTTGTCTGATTTAAAGATGAGTTGAAAAAGAAACACCATGTCTTAATATAGATAAAATCTAGAGAAAGATATAGGAGAAGAGCTCCATACACCTGGAAGGAGACAGTGGTCCAAAAGAGGTGGATCAAACCATAATTCCCCAAATACTTCAAAGGGGAGAATGGATACCCATGTCCCTGAAAGAGTGTCATCTTCATCTAAGAGTGTAGAATGTTCAAGGCCAGTAGGTCTTTATAGGGCTGACATATCTTTTGATCCTTTCAGAGATGGAGAGATGACAGATGCAGGCTTCTTCCCTGGACAAGAAACTCTAGATCAACCAAGAAATGCATCTGCTACTAAGACATCATCTTATGATTCTGATAAATTATGTGAGGAGGTTATCGCTTTGAGATGAAAGAAGTATGAGAAATAATCATAGATAGAAGATGCAATAAAAAGGAGTGAATAGTAAATGTATGACTTGTTAATTGAGAGGGAAGAACTCTTGGCAGAGATAAGAAGAAATGCACTTAAGGATAAAAGCCTAAATGAGGAGGTTAAAGGCCTAGACAAAGATTTGTTTGGTGATATTGGGCTGTTAAGGCAACAAGTTGCAAATAATAGATCAAACTCTAAAAAATATGAATTTTAAGGAGAAGGACCTATCATGAGGTAGTTGCACCCACATGAGATTGAGAAAAATGAAAAGATCAAGAAAAATGATAAGGATGTCTGTAATAAAGGTAAGCAAAAGGTTGTTGGCATTAGTATAAATGAGCCAAAGAAAAGTAAAGTTACCCATCTAGGAATGTCTCAAGTTGACAATATAGAACTTGAACAAGCTATAAAAGCTAAAGAAGATCTAACCAAGCAGCTAGAAAAGATGAAATTAGAGGCTGTTGCAGTTGACATGAAGATGAGGATAGCTTTCTTGAATGCTACTACAAATACTAGTGCAAGTTTCTCTATGCCTATTACTACTGGGACATTGCAATAGAATCCACTAAGAGGTACTGGTCCAAGTGTTCAACCTACTGGCCCAAAATCAAGTGCTCTAATCTCTAATCTAAAGAAAGGAGGTCCTTAGTCTACTCAAAATCAAGGAGGTGTAGCAGGCCCAAGTGGAAATAATACTTCGGGAAGCTTCCAAAGAAGACCTGTCCATTTGGACAGATGCCGACCTCTTTTCTTTGATGGCATCCTTGTTCATCCAAACATGATCCTAATGAGGTAAGAGACCGAATCCCTAGGTTCACAGGAAATAATTTCATATCCTGTGAAGAACATTTAAAATATTTCACAGATAACATTACTAATTTTGAAATAAAACATGAAGATGTTATTATGAAACTTTTTGTTCAGTCCTTGATAGAAGATTATAGGGATTGGTTTAGGAACTTTTCTAATGATAGCATAGCAATCTTGGGAATAATTTGTTAAATATTTTAGGGAACAATACAAAGAACATGTTAACTCTAGTTACATGTTAAATGAATTTAATAACATAAAGAAATTTCCTAATGAAAGCATGTCATATTTCAACAATAGGTTCCAAAAGGCTATGAATAAATTGTTCCAAGTGTTGAGGTTAGATGACCAAGTATGTCTAACTACTTACTTCAATGCTATTGATGGGAAGATATCCTATCTTCTCAGAGATAAAAACCCACGTACCTTGAGAGAGGCTTACAAAGTAGAAATAGACATTGAGAGTAATAGGAACACCTCAGGGAATATGGGGAAGAAAGAGGATGGTAAGCTATAGAAGGAGACAAAGGGTCAAACAAGAAAGCCTATTAAGGAGGATGACAGGGTTGATAAATTGATGACTGCAATAAAGGATCTTACTGTTAAAATAGACAAAAATGACAAGGGTTTTCATGAAAAAAAGTACCAATATTAAAGGTATGATAAACAACCTAATCTGAGGGATATATCATACAAAACAAATTGGAAAGACGATAAGCCAATCCCTTAGAATCAAGAAAACCAAAAGACAAAAGAAACCCCTGATCTACTAAAAAGAAATAGCACAAACTATGTGGAGAACACTCCTTGGTGTGCTGCTTGAAACATGTCTCACTCTTCTTAACAATGTGTTGTAGCCCAAACCCTAGCTGATCAAATGGGGGAGGAAAATGAACAGACAAGCCCAAAACAAGAAATTCCAACTGTGAATATGTTCAGTGTAAGGAATCTGTATCCATGGTCTCCTGAAAAAATTAAACCTGTTGAAGATGTGAGCAATAGAAGAAGTAAATACCTAGAATACCAGCCCTAATTGGTCTCTGATTCAAATAATAAGACTGTTATTACATCATAAATAACTATCAATGTAGTGGGTGATGATAAGGAGCATCCCCATTTCAGGTTACCAAGTGATGAAGAAAAAATATCCCTAAATATAGAAGCAATAAACTAGGCTAGGGGTGCATACAATATGAAGAATAGAATAGTTAATCCTAGTCAAGGAAAACTTGCCTCCTTTTATATTAAAGAGGATGCCCCACAAGTTGCTACAAAATCTCATGGCAAGGGTAGTAAAGAAAAGAAAGATACAAAGCAAGAAGAATCTTCTTCTACTCAAAAGGAGAAAGAGGAAATAAAAGTACAAGGACAAGTGGTTATTGAGAAGGCCAAGAAAGGTAAAAGGATAGGTGATGTATCTTCTGAATTGCCTATGTTTGACATGAAACATGCTCTTACTCAGATAAAAGTTTTAGTCCCACTGATGGAGATGTTTAAGATAAAAGAGCATAAAGAAGTTGCACTTGCACTTTTAAAAGGGATAGAAGATGTCTCTATGTCAAACCAGGAATAAGTGTCCTTGACCTTGAATAATGATAAAAGAGATGTTCAATCTGTGAATGAAAAGGAAAAACAAGTAAAAGGCCTAGAGAAAATCAAGGAACTCTCTAATATCTGCATTGGAAATGTGATTACTTAAGAACCATTGTCAGTTGATAATTTTATGTTACTTTGATGATAAATCATTTGTTAGTAAAGAATTGCATGATAGACTCTAGTGCTGCAACTATTATGATGCCATATCATTTCATGAAATAACTAGGCCTTCAAGTCAGCACTCCTACTGGGAGTTGCTATGCAATGGATAACAAGGAGGTTCTAGTGATAGGAACACTAAAATATATTGAAGCAAAAATTGCTTCACTCTATGAAGCTACATATAGAATGGATATAGTTGTTGTTGACACAAAACCTCATTATGGTATTCTCTTATCTAGACAATGGGAAGTAGCAGTGGGTGGAAGATTGCAACTAGATTTTTCATATGCAACAATTCCTATGAATGGCACCAAGGTCAATTTGTACAGAGAGCCTCATTCTTCTATCATGGTTGAAATGGTTTTACCTGATCAACTAAATTGTTGTGTAGATATTGACATGGAAAATTTTGTTGTTAAAGAGATCAAGCCACAATTGAGAAACACTGACCCCATAATTGATGAGTTTTTGTTGCAACAAGATGGATTGTGGTAGATGTACTTTGATGGAGGATGCTCTAAAGAAGGATCAGGAGCAAGTGTTTTGTTTATCTCCCCATCGGCTATTAATTTTAAGTACTCTTTCCTTTTGGCCTTTCATTGTACCAACAATACAGTATAATATGAAGCACTAATATTGGGAATGGATATTTACATCAAGCATGGTATTAAATTCTTACAAGTTCTTGGGATTCTCAACTAATAATAGCTTAGATTAGATCAAAGTATGCTACTAAGGATGACAGATTGAAGTTGTATAAATATGTTGTCTGGGATAGATTAGAGCTCTTTGATGCTTTTAACATTCTGTGGGTAGAAAGGTCCAACAATATTATGGTAGACTTTCTTACAAATGTTGCTCTAAAGATTTATGACATTACCCTTGCTGGCATATATGTGGTGGAAGTCAAGAATATGCCAGAAGTGCTTGACAATATCCATAATTGGCAAGTCTTTGAGGATGATGATGATCCTCATATTTATTTAGTATTTAGATCAATATGATGGCCAAAAGATTGATTGTGACTCTTTGATAGGATTTGTATATGTCAAGGAGTATATTTTTGATAAATAAGTTGTTCAACTAGCTTCTAATCATATTCCTAAGGGATTAGTTGAACTAGAGGGAATGTTTAATATAAATGATAACTACATGTCACAAAAGTCCAATGCCAAGGTGGGAGATTTGGAGAAAATAAACCTAGGATCAGAGACATCCACTCAATTGGTTTACATTGAATAAAGCTAGATAGGAATGTGAGATTGAATTCGATAAAATTTCTGAAAAATATAAACATGTTTTTGTCTAGTCCTATAAAGATCTCAAAGCCTATAGAGAGGACCTATTTCAACATGACATTCCATTGAAAGAAGATGTAAAACCATTTAGGAAAAAAAGGCCTATCAACCCATTATTGGCTACTAAGATACAAATGGAGTTGGTGAAATTAAGGGATGTAGGAATAATTCAGCCCATAAGATATTCATCATGGGTTTCAAATTTGGTCCCTATAAGAAAAAAGAATGGGTACATAAGACTATGTGTTGATTTCAGGAACCTGAATGTAGCTTCATTGAAAGATAATTATGAACTACCTAATATGGAATATATGCTACATAAGGTCACTGGATGTGATCTATTATCTATGATGGATGGGTTCTCTGGGTATAACCAAGTGCTAGTCAAGTAATTTGAATAATTCAAGACAGTATTTACTACTCCATGGGGAACTTATGTTTATGCATGTATGCCTTTTGGTCTAAAAAATGTTGGTGCTACTTTTCAGAGGGCCATGGATGTGGCTTTTAAGGATCTTATAGATGTCCTCATGGTAGTTTACCAAGATGATTTGACTACTTTCTCAAAGAGTAGAAGATCATTGTAGCCATTTGGAGAAGGTCTTAATCAAAGCACTAAAATATGGTATATCACTCAACCCAAGAAAATGTCAATTTGATATTATGAAAGGAAAGCTCTTGGGTCATATAGTATCAAAGGAAGAGGTAAGAATAGATCCAGAAAGAGTTGAAGCTATTCAGAAGGTATTTACTCCTAAAATCCTAAAAGGTGTACAGTCATTCTTGGGACAAATTAATTTTGTTAGGAGATTTATTGCCAACTTTGCAGAGCTAGTTAAACCAATAGTCAAACTATTGAAGAAAGATGTAAATTTTGAATGGAACCAAGAGGCACAAGAATATTTGGAAAAAAATTAAACAAGCAATTCAAGAAACCCTTATTATAAGTTCTCCTAATTATACTAAACCTTTTTCTCTGTTTACATTTGCATCTTTTCATACTATTACAATAGTGCTATTGCAGAAAGATGAGGAGGGTTTTGAGCATCCTATATCATTCTTTAGTAAGTCATTACAATCAACTAAGATGAATTATCAATTGATGGAAAAACAATCCTATGCTTTAGTGAAAGCGGTCAAAGCATTTAGACCCTACATAGTATGTGCTAAAGTTAATGCATATGTTCCTCATGCTGCACTAAAAGACATTTTGGTCCAAAGTGAAGTGATAGGGAAAAGATGCAAGTGGATTAACAAAATTTAGGAGTTTGATTTAGAAATCCACATTACTAAGCTAGTAAGGGGATTGGGACTAGATAAGTTAATGATAGAAGAGAATTTGGATCTAGTCCATGTGAACAATGTTAATCACAAACAAAGGAGAAGTATGAGATTGAAATCTCAAAGATATGTACTATTGCAGGGTGACCTGTATTGGAAAAATAGGGATGGGATACTATTGTTATGTCTAGACAAAGGACAATCTAAAAAAATATTGAGAGAAATGCATTATGGGATGTGTGGAGGACACTATTTAGCCAGAGCAATAGCTCATAAGGTCTTAAGGACTGGGTATTATTGGCCTTATTTTTTTAAAGATGCCCATTCCTTTTTTAGGAAATGTGAACCATGTTAGAGATTCTCTAATAAGATGAATTTTTTAGGTGCCCTATTATTGAATCATGTAGTTGCAGAAACACCTTTTTCTATGTGGGGAATAGACTTAATTGGAGAATTTGCAGAAAAATCAAGTGGGGGACATAGTTGGATTTCAGTTGTTACTGATTACTTTACCAAGTGGGTTGAGGCAATTCCAACTAAAAAGGCCACAAGCACAGTAGTGGTTGACTTTCTAATGGACAATGTCATTACTAGGTTTGGTGTCCCTGTTAAACTAGCAATGGATAATGCAATGTATTTTAGATCAAAAGAGTTTTTTTATTTTTGTTCTGACATGGGAATTGTGATATCATATTCATCACCTTACCATCCATAGGCCAATGGGCAAGCAGAATCTAGTAAAAAGAGTATTCTGCAAATCTTGAAGAAAATAATAAAAGAGCATGGCATGCAAAGTTGAAGCTTGCCTTATGAGAAGACAGGATTACTATGAACAGGGCAATAGGAAAGTCTCCTTTTGAATTAGTGTATGGTGTTCAATCCAAAATGCCTGTGAACAACTTGCTCCATGTTTATAAGTTCATCCAAGATGAGGGACTATAAATCTCTGAGCCAATGCAAGAAAGAATGATCCAATTAGTAGAATTGGATGAAATGAGAAGAGACAGCCAAAAAGAAAATATCATATTAAAAAAAAGATGAAATATCTTTTTGATAAAAGGGTCAATGATAGAAAATTCCATCCTGGTGACTTGGTTCTTCAATGGAATGTTAGGGCTAAAGATAAGGGAAAACATAAAAAATTTGAATCTTTTTTTTTAGGTCCCTTCATTATGATGAAGAACAGGAATTTCCAATGCATGGAAAATTTATAAAAAACTTCTTCAATTGAATAATTTTTTTCCATGCACAATAGTCTTGTAATTTATGTACACGTGGGTTTGCTTTTCATTGTATATTTCTTTCTAAGTTGTGTGTTTTTTTTTGCACTAGGTTAGTGTGGTTGTGGTCTTTCTCCTAGAGATCTATAATTCTTTAAGATTTTGGTTCCCAGTGTCGGTTTGTGCCTTAAATGTCAACATTTTTTCTAGTGTACCATCAAATTTTTCTGCAAGTCTCTGTTTCCCAAGCAATGTGGTACAAAAATGGTTGAAAACCTTAAACCCTAGGTTGTTTGTGTCTTTACCATAAAAAAAACCTAAACCTTCATGACCCTATTCTATTTTGAAGTTACTTTTGTCAAGTAACTTAAGTAGCTTTAAGTCATGTGCCTTTTTGGTCTTTTCCTTTATCTCCTAATCTCATGATCAGAACCAAATATGCTTTATGGTATAGAGACTTGGCACAAGCTTTTAACTCTTACTATTAAGAAGAAAGGAATATGCTCTTATACATTCAGAGATTAAGTGTAGGTGATTGATCTTGTTCTCATCATTTGGTTGGCGTGTGATCGATAGACAAATGTGAAGTCAACTCAAAGATTCAGAGACTTAGTGACAACTGTGGATGCAGTTCTCATCTTGTGGCTAGCGCTAAATCTCATGCATTAACTCTAGTTACAAGAAATATTTGGAGAGTCAGAGATAGCTTAGTCACGTGATCTCATAATCTAACCCAAGTTCAAGATAGAGTTTACTTTGTGCTTTGTTGCGTGATCTCTAAATGAAATGAGAGTTAAGTAAAACATTGTGAGATTCAGTGAGGATCGTTGATCTTTTTCCAAATGAGCAGCTGGCATGTGATCTCCAAATCATAGCCAAGGTCAAGATTGTCTTCAGTGATTGAGTGAGGTCCTTTGATCTTGTTTTATCCTTGGTTTGATCGAATGGTATGCGTGTAATCTCCAAATTAACCTCAAAGTTAGTAAATCTCTCAGCAACTTGGAGATAAAGCAGTTGCCTAATCTCTAGATGAACATGTGGTTGAGACCAAGTCAAGTGAATTTTATTACAAGATTTAGAGATAACTTAGTCATGTGATCTTGGAATGAAATTTTGGTTAAGAAAATTGTCTTGAGATTCAATGCGAGTTATTGAATCAAAAGCAGAATCAAGGTTCATCTCTTAATCCTGGGAAGAATTGGTAAAGTACAGAAACATTCAAAGACTTAACATTTCTTGTTGATCAAGGAAAGATATTAGGGCTAGGGCGTGATCTCCATATTAAACCTGAGTTACAAGAACTATTCAGTGACTTAAAGATCTATTCAGTCACTGAATCTCCAAATGAACCACGGTCACTTTTGGTTAATGCAAAGCCAAGTCAGTTTTGTAGTGAGTGAATCTGGACCGTTGATCAAGACAGAGAACTGTGGTTGGTGTTGAATTGCTAAAAAGGTCAAGAAGCCATGAATTATTTTTCCATTAAGAGGTAATGAGCTAAGAGACTAACACATGTTTAAGTGGCTAAGGAAATCTATGGTGTTGGAGAAGTCTCTGAGTAAACCCAAGGTTAGTCAAATCTTTCAGCGATTCAGAGATAGCATTTATCTATGAATCTCCAGACTTGACCAGAGTTATTCCAAATAATGGGATATTTCAAGATAGCCTTTGGTTGTGTAATCTAAGAATGAATTGGAGTTAGAGCCAAAGATTATGAGATTCATCATAAAAAGTGGATTAAAAGTAAGATCAAGGTTTGTCGCATAATCTCCAGATAAAATGAGCAAGTAAAAAATAAATTAGAGATTTAGCACAAGGTGTAGATCAAGATCATATCATGTGGCTGTCACATATTCTCTGAATAAACTCAAAGTTAAGAAAAGCATTCAGTGAATTGGAGATAACGCAGTCACGTAATCTCCAGATGACTTAAAGTGAGCTTAAGGTTAGAAGATGAGTTGATAAGAAAATATCTAGACCATTGATGTGATGTAAATCTTGTGTTTGCGCATGATCTCTAAATAGATCCAGGATTAGTCAAAATGTTCAGCGATTCAAAGACTTCCTTGGTCTCTTAATCTCTAGATAAAATCAGAGTTAGAATAGAGTTATCTTTTTTCCTTGTCGCTAGATCTCCAAGTGAACCTAAGGTTAATATAAAATCTTAGAGACTTAGCGAGGATCATTGATCTCATCTTAGATGAGTGGCCATCATTGAATCTCAGAATAAACTCAGAGTTAACCAGATTGTCTAGTGACTTAGAAAGAACCTTTTATGAAGTAAGAGATCTGTGGCTGGTGCTAGATCTCATAATATAACCCAAGTTAGAGGAAAATTTCAACAAGTTGGATATAAAGCATTCATGTGATCTCTAGATAAACTATAGTCTAAGTATAGTAAGATCATGAGTATCCTGTCTTGCACCATTTCAAGGAAAGAAATATTAAAGACATGGCTAATAAAGATGAAAGATCCTGACAAAGTATAAGTAATAATCTAAGCTATGAAAAGGCAAGAAAAGTAGGCCAATCAGATAGTGTATTAATCATTTTCACATAAAATAAGGTTTTAAAACAAAAAAAAAAAGTTCTCATGACTTTTCCAATTGGGATTTTCAAATTTAATTACCTTTCAACTTCAAGCGCCACAGCTAGGAGAGAATTGATGTCAAGACATGCAGATTTATTGAAGAAGTGATTGAGAAATGGTTTCTAGGTTCTCTCCTAGACTAATGCATTGAATTCTCAATGATAAATAGATGTAGCCTTTGTGAGAGAAATTGTGAAGAGTTTGTTTGTGAGAGAAGAATTCTTCAGAATCAGTAAAGATGAGCCAAGCAAAGTAAGGCAGAGCTTCAGTTAGTGGTGAGGGAAAGGATGCAAAGGAAGAATCGAAAGGAAAGAGGAACTAATTAGATGAATTTATTGCTCTGCTACCTAGGACCAATCAGAACAAAAAGGTAAATGAAAAACACTTTGTTGATTGCATGTCAAATTGTAGGGATCCCAATACTCCCAAGTGCTCTGGTTACCATTTATTTAATTAATTTTATAGCAATAAGGATAGATAGATTCTTGTGTCAAACCCTTGGACATTAGGTTTGGCCAAACTAATTATCGTAGATGTCTTCATTGATGTAGACGTGTTAGTAGAACTAGCTAGGAAATATGACCCTACATCCAAAAATATCAGAAAAGACAATGAGACATCCTTACTTACCTTGGATAGGGCATCCTTCATGAAATCCTTTGATATTTACCATGTTTTTTCCACAGAGATTGACTTGACCAAATTGCAGAACAAGTATACCAGAGAGGTCAACATAGTTAGCAAGTTGATCCAATCTCATGTGCCTAGGTCAAACAAAAATTATGTAGCCCCAATGCCTTCTTCTAAGGGTGTGTCATATGAATTTAAAGACATGAGATTATACATGAAGTATATAGCTTATGGGTTGTGTAGAGTATTGGGCATTGATGGGTACATTGAGAAGCTTCCTGCAGGTCTACTTATGATCATCCTGGATATCCATAATTCCCATGCCAACACAGAATTTGACTACATTCAGTATGTCATTAATAGAATGCATGAGGGCCTCATTAGTATTTAGAAGAAGAGAAACCCCAAGTTCATGCATTGTTCTCTTTTAAATCATTTGATTCTATACTTTAATATAGACAACATGAATACAGAGTTTTTGAGACCTATGACACTTTTCCAAGACCAGCTAAACCCTCTACATGTATGGATTAGGGATTGGAATTACAATTCCAATGAGAATGAATAATGCAGTTTTGAAAATTGGATTGTGGATCCACTTCTAGACTTGATGGGCCTAAATGTAACTAAATTGACAGTCAGAGTGCTTCAGCTTCTAAGACCTTGTCAATATGTGGACAAATGGTCATAAGATCATAATTGGGGTGACTTCTATTGTGAAAAGAATTACCCTGATTAGATTTTATGGATGTTCTTAGCCCCCACACATACTTCCAAAGTATGTGCCTCCAATATTGGCCTTGATGGAGTTTATTTGGTAGTTAATGTGGACAAACAAGGAGCACTTAGCTCCCCATAGAAAAGGCACCTTTACACCCAGACAGTTCAAAGTTGTTGACTTTACCATTGGGAAAAGGACTATGGATGTAGTCAAAAAATGGCTAGGCCAATACAGGACAATCATGGCTTTGTATAGGTATGTAGACCCTTGGGGCTTTATCAAAAGTGCAAATAAATTATTAACCCCAAGTATCACAACCATTAAAGAACATGAAGATTGTGTTGAAAAGGACCTTATCAGAAACATTTTAGAGGATGAAGAGACAGGAAGTAGAGCTGAAAAATACTAAGATTTGATATACTTGGAATAATAAATGAATAAAAAGGGATCCCTTTTGGAGGTTTCTTCCTAGGATTGCCTCATATGCAAAGACTCACAAAGACGATTGAATCATATCATACTTTGTATAATCAATTAGAGTGTCAGATTGAGGAAAAATAGAGAGGGCCTGAGAAGCATTTATCTTCTAAATATGAAGAGGATAGCTAGGGAGGATACCCAGTATATAGCCCTCATCACATGAACCAGCAATGTGCAATAGAGAAAAATATAGAAGTTGATCTCACAGAGGTTCCTACTACTAAAGTGAGAAATGAGCCCCAAGGGAAGAAACAGAGAATAGAATAAGGGGAGCCCTCTCAAGCAGAGACATAGGGGAAGAAAAAGAAAGAGTGATTTCCTTAATCACTGGTGATAGGAAGTACCATCAGCAGCTGAGGAAGAAAATCAGAGAAGGTAAGAAAAAGGAAAAGGATGTTCAAGAAGAAGTAGAATTACCTCTCCAACTGTGCCAAGATGAAAGAGAACTCTATCAAGAAGAGTTTCTAAGTGATGATGCATTCATCAAGACTCATGAATTCAAGAACTTCTTGATATGGAGAAAGAAACAAGAAGTTGGATCAAAGTTGTAACTAACAAAGGGTGATATTATACAGAGTGAAGCTCTACAAGCCTTTAAAGCTTATGATCCTGAGCCCGAGACTATAACACCTAAGGAGGCTAGGCAATTGGTCAAATCTAGTGGAATGCTACGTGTGCCTATATGTAATTTGGCTTCTAATTTTATAATTGACCAAATCAGGAAGTAGCTAGATCCCAATCTATCTTCTGAGACTCAGATTGGAGAAATGATAAGGGGGTGTGGATATGATCCAAGATCCCAGACTCTAGCCATGTGGTCCCTAGAACCAAGAACACAAAATCCATCCTTGGTCAATGTTGAAGAAAAGATGGATGTGGATAAGATTATCTAGACTGTCTAGAATACTGCTAACCTTGAAATCCCCTAGGGTGTCACTCACTTTGCCCATCTCAATCAAGCAAACATAGAAAACCTTTCTACAAGATATGAAAAACTCTTTGATGAGTCACTTGCTGTGATTAAGGACAGAGAAAGATGCTTGATACAAATAAAATCATCACAAGGGAAAGTGGAGGTTTTGAATAATAAATTAGAAGAGGCCTCTAAAGCTCTTCCCACTCTAGCCAAGTAATTTGCATCTGTTCAGACAGAAACCGCTAAGGATTTCCCACAAGGAACAAAGCAAATAGATAAAGATCAAAATGAAGTAGCTCTAGCTACATTGCTAAATATCTTATAGCATAAGGTAGATATCCTAAAAGGAAATTTTGACCTAGTGCACAAGGCCTACAATAGACTTCATGGATTAGAAACAGAGGTGAAGGACCACATAGCAACTTTGGACCCATATTTTGGTACATGGTCAAGATGGGGATCCCTGTTTGAAAGACTAGAGGAATCGCAACCTCATAGGACAGACCTTCCAAATATAGTATGCCAAGTAGGGGAAATGATTGAGTAGATTGGAACATAATTTTTATTCTTCAAAGGCAAAGCCAATTAGATTTAGGCAAGGGTAAACATGTTTGGTCCTAATTTCAATAGGTTCGTCCCTCCTATCAAAGGGGGAAATGATGAGATAAAATCTGTTGAAGAGTGGAGGAAAGAGTTTGACACTCTCCTACCTAGGAAAGAGGCATTTCTGATAGATGATAGTGTCCTAGACATGGACAGGTTCAATAAAGCCTTGGATGAAGCTTTCAAAGCAGAAATAAACTTTGTAAAGTTTGTTATTGATATCAAGGCTATCACTAATGTCATATGGGAAATGAAGATAAAACTGATGGATTTGACAAAAGCAAATCTTCCCAAGAACACCTGCATGCAAGACTGTTACAAGACAGAAGCAAAAGATAGAAGAGAGAAACTATGGAGGCCAAAAAGGCAGAGACTAAAAATCCATGTTGACAGAAAAAGCTTCTATATTATCAACAATAGAATAGATTACAATCTTGATAATCAAATACAAAGCGATGAGTCCTTATAAAAGGATACCGAAACCCTAAAAGGGAAACCCTAAAGAAATAGAAAGCTGCCTAAGTATAACTTAAGCAAAGAGTAGATAGACTAATAATTAAATGAATTAATTATTAGCTAAACTAAGACTACTCTAACACCCCCCCTTAAGTGTAACTTAGGGAGAAGCAAAAAAAGCTAAACTACTGCAGAAAGCAGGAAAGATGGGTCCCAAAAATAAGGCCTGATCAGGTACCCAAAATAAGAAAGCAAACTAGATGAAGGAAACTAAGCCTTCAATCTAGGGAAAAGATGTCCCAGAGAAACGAACAAGAATAGAGCAAGAAGCATCTCCGAAGCATGAAGCTGAAAACTCTGTCAGAAGAGACTGCTGAAACCCCCACTGAAGTGCATGACCAGGTAGAGAAGACAAAGTCTGAAGAGCTGATCAATCAAACCAGGAAGCAATAGAACCAACAGGTGAACCCCCCCCATAATGCTGAACCGGGAGAGGTGACAGGAACACTGAAATGCAATGCCAGAAACATCTGCAGAAGAAGA
>MU227730.1:2059925-2073190 GCA_018584345.1 Thuja plicata
ACACATATTCCTAAGTGGTGGGCTTTTTTCCTCTTACTTGCCTTTTTAGGGATTTATCCCACATTGCTCTTGAGGATGCATTCCTCTCCACACTTTCCTTTATAAGGAGCCCTCTCCTTCTCATTTTAGGGATCAAAATCAGAGATATAAAATTTTTATGCTATTGTTATGTTGCAGGTTTGGAGAGCAATTTTGGAGGAGAATTTGAGCACTTGAGCTTGGATATTGCAACTTCTCTCTTCTTGCCTTCTTCTTTCATGCCCCATGGCAATCCATTTAGATTAATTTTGCACTTGTATATTAGATTAGATTTATGTTTCCTTTCATAGATTAATCTTGCATTTGTATTTTCTTTCATAGAATAATCATGCATTGTTATCATATAGATTAATTTCCTTTCTTGCATTGTTATCATATAGAATAGCTTTCATTTGCATGCATACTTGATGATCATGGAGATTAGCATTCTTGCTTTTCCTCTTTGAATCTCTTGTTTTATGGTGTACTTGTAGGGGCACAAACTAGGTCAATCTGAGGGCCTCCATTACAAACCCTTGCACTCCATGAATAGAGAGCTATGAGTTGTCATTCAAGACCTCATTCTTGAGCAATCTTGAATATAATGACTCATAGAAGTGTGACACATTTTTAGCACACTTTTTTGGCACCCACCGTGGGGAAGAACATCTATTTCTATCATCACATTCAAAAATTCCTTCTATCTTCTGTCTATTATTCTCTCAGTGTCTTTAAAGCTCTCATTTTGAGCCAAATCTAACCCCACCATCGCGTTCAGATCATCGTTTTAGTTGAAAACAACTATAAACTTGCCCATATTTGACGAAAGTCAAATCTATGGAAAATATTTTTTCCCAAACAAGCTTGCATGAAAATTGAGGCAGATTTTAGATCATCTCTGCACGTAGCCCAAGGTAGATTTTTGAAAAAAAATCAAAAACCAATTTTTTTTACTATGTTAAATTTGATGGCCATATGACCATCAAAATATGGGCCTTCTGTGATGGCCCCGATCCCATCAATTTTAATGCCATAGTCTGCTGATGTCAGCAAGGTTTGAAAAGTCTTTGCCTTCACCATTGGAGTTTTTAAAATTACAGTCTAACTTCAAATGATCATATCTTGCTCATTTTAAGTCCAAATTGAGTGTAATTTTTTTTATTTTGGGTAGAATTGTCTGAATATTTCTGAGTTGTTCTTAATTTTTGGATTTGAGTCACATATTTATCAGAAATTATATTTTTTCATCACTATACCTGTCTAGTCCTCTGTTTTGCAGCTTTCAAAGCCTCGTACGGGCTCATACAGTAACATTTTTTAGTGCAATTTTTTTTTAAAGTGCTTGATTTTTCATCTACTTTCTGAATATGCAATCAAATTTCTAATTTTTTTATTTTTCTAATGCTGATCAATCTTTGGCTTTGTTGTTCTTGATGCTTATCTTTGATTACAACCTAACAGTGGTTTGCAGGATGTTGAAAAAGAAGACTCAAACAAAGAATACTAACGAATTGTCTTGCAAGTTTCCTTGATCAATAGCATGCTAAACATTGTGCTTGCATTTTGTTTTATTTTATTAAAATGGGAACCCACATGCAAGACTTCTAAAATGAACTTCTATTTGGTATTTTTAGGAATGGCAATAATGTCAAGAAACTATGCTCTCGCCCTTTTGGGATGATCAAAAATCCAGAAACATTATTATCATTTTCTTATGTGTTTGAAGTGTCTTTTAGATTGTAATCCTAAGAATTATATGAACGTATCCTCTCCCCTTGCCTTTGTGGATCTTGGGTGTAAGAGAAACTCATATAATTATTTTAGTGTGGCTACCTCCCGAGTGCTTTAATAGAGCCAGTGAGATTTGATTGCCCAACCAGTAATAGGCTAAAGCCAAGCTCTTCTAAACTGGTATATAAAAAATGTCATTATGATTAGTCTCATAGTGGACATGTATGAATTCATTGTGGCAACCAAAATCTCTTCTAGTACCCTAGTGGTGTGTTAAAGTCCCTACATTTTTAAGGTGAAAACCTTGCTTTGAAAGGATTTGGAGAGCCCCTTTAATTGGGAAAATGACTTGATCACAACCATCTGAACGAATGCCTTGACTACAAACTTTGTTTTAGTGACCAAAAACCCTCTATCTATTGGCACGGAAGGTCAGATACTGACTAAGATGTCCCACATTTTCATGGCTCTTAGTAGAGACATAAATCATTTGGGAAGTGATTCCCATGGGATTCGAAGCTTGTTGTGCCTGAGAAGTGAGTGCACATGTAAGGAGGAGCCCGTGCCTCCAAGCTTCTAAGTTGTCCTCTATGAGTAAACGTGGCTGAACTTTGGTTCAAGTGGGAATTCAATAGATATTGTCCTGGCTTACCTAGGTTGTGATGTGACTGTTTCTTTTACAACAAACAATCTGCTTGATGTGTCTTGCATGAGTGAAAGATCAAAAAATACACCCAAACATTAAGACAAACACCAAAATGATCAACAAATCTGCATTCTTAAGTGTCAAACTGTCAACTTGCTCATTTTTGCTATTCTATCATTTTCAGTCTTCCTGGGTTGATCTAGATCAGATTAGGTCACTTACTCCACTGTAAGAAGCTTGTTTACACTTTGGATTCTTGCATTTTTACCTCTTGAACTAGTAATCTTTGGTTTCACAAGTGACCTTGCTTGGAGTTGGTGAGCTATAAATTGTCCTTGTTGAGAAGATAAACATTTAGATCCTTTGATAACACACTTGGAGAGTTTTATTAGTCTCTTGTCCATTCACTTCCATACAAATTCAAACTTAATCAATATAACTTGGGTAAATCATCCTCCTAATCCATATGTGTTAGGGTATTCACCCGTTCAGTGGGCACCTCTGTGGCAATGTTGGTTTATGCCTCTTGCAAAATTCTACCTTATCACCTCTCTTTTTGACAAGTGAGTGCTTTTGCTATCCTATTTTGGTACCAATGTTTCTTAGGGTCATCCTATCACCTGGTACCTTTTCTTTAATGCTAGTTACAACAAGATATCAAGTAAATCAAGGAAAATGACCTCAAGTGGTCTTTAACCAATTACCCTTAGTTCAAACTCGCCAAAAACGTAAGGGAAAAGAACCCATATTTGATCAATCACCTAGGAACAACTCGGAAGTGTGGTTTGATTCCAAGAGTCACCTTAGTGAGTTGGGTACCCCATTATCATCTTCTCACTCTTCTATGGATATGAGTTACACAATGACTTGGAGAGAGAGGGAAGACATGGATAAATGCCTTGATGACATATTTGCGAAGCATAGAGATGCTATTTCATTTGGTGGTTCCTCTCATGACAGTCACCCAGTCTCACCCCTTATCTCAACTAGATATCTAGATGCACACCAAAGGGTTGAGAGAGGTAAGAGGCAAGCTTATCAAGATGATTTATCACAACATGAGAACCAAGGAGATAAACTTTATGACACTCATGTTAATGCAGCCTATACCAACAACTTGTTTAGAAATTCAAGATCAAGTTCACCGCTCAAAACATCTTCAAGATACATGAGTGAAAGACTTAAGAGGATTGAGCATGAAAAGAAAGCCTTCCTAGATGAACAAGCTGAAAAGGAAGAGAAATTTAGACTCCTAAAATTGGAAAGAAAAACTTTGGTGGAAATGGAAAATAAATCCTTCCAAGAAGAGAAAGATAGGCTCTTGGCTCAGCAACTCAATGATCAATTCAACAACATGCGTGTTAGTGGTGGAAAAAACTCTCCTCCATCCACTCCTCCTAAGACTCCATGAAGTGGGAGACATTCAAGAACACCATCACGATCTCCTAGCCCTAGAGGATTAAGGGCCTCAAGACATGATCATTATAGGAGACAAACACCTCCTAGGAACTCAAGACAACCTTCGCAATGTGCTCATCATGGTTCACAATATGGGGGTAGTAGCTCGAGTTTTGATCTCACCTCCTAGGACTTCGTGAAAATGCAACAATAGCCACTTTTCCAACAATATGGAGAAATATTTAGAGAAAAAGAAGGATAATTTCCTAGAGAGTTTAATCAACAAGGGTGCTAGAGCCCCTTACAACTTTGATGTGGAAAAAAATATTAAGAAGCAAGGTCCATCTCAAGAAGAGGAAATCAAACTTAAGAATATGATGGAGAATATGTTCACACCCAAGAATTCATTCTTGCTGGATTCAATTTTTCCTAATCATTTTGACAAAATTATTAACATGAAAGAGTTCCCTAGAAAGGTTGAAATTCATCAATATGACAAATATAATGGGAATGGAGATCTACATGATCATGTGCACCATTTTTATACCACAAGTTTTGAGTTCCATCAAGATGACTCATACCTCATGAGATTTTTCCCAAGGAGTCTTAAGGGTCAAGCAATGTAATGGTTCACCAACATAACTCCCCCCATTAAGACTTTCAAAGAGCTTGTTCACAGATTTGTTCAACACTTTGCATACAATCTCTCAAGATCAATCACCATGTTGAACTTATGAAATTTAAAGCAAAATCAAGGGGAATCCTTTGTTATTTTCTTGCAAAGGCGGAGACGACAATGCTCTCGCTACTCTAGAACCATTCCTGAAAAATGAAAATATTGATATCCTTGTTAGCAACTTGGTTCCCAAAATGCGGTATGATGTTACAAAGATGGTTTTTGATTCCTTTGACACCATGGTTGAAACCGCATGTAGGATTGAGGATGTTTTAGAAGAACAAGGAATTTTGACCAAACATGGAAACAACAACAACAACAACAACAACAACAATGGTCAAAATAACAACAACCCTAACAAGGATAAAGGGAAGAACTCACATTGGAATAGGAACAAACAAGTGGTCAATGATGAATTTGTAGACTCCTCCCAACCTAAAGATCAAATTGTGCTCCACTTTTCTAGTGTTGTTCAAGCCATGAAGCTCAATACATCTAATCAACAAGAGAAAAAACTGAGATACCAAGATAGGCCTAAGAAAGAGAGGCGTCAATTTTCAAAACTTGGTGACTCATATGAGGATGTCTTGAAAATTCTTATCGCCAACAACCTTGCACATCCTCAAGATCCTGTGAAGCATTATCTACCTGATGTTAAGCCAGACTGGTGGGATGAGAAGGCCTTTTGCAAGTTTCACAAGGGTAATAGATATGACATTGAAAATTTCTACAAACTCAAGCATCTTATTCAAGATCTCATTGACAATGGAAAGATCAAAATAGATGGATTGAACACCAATGCCGATCATAAGGCATTCAAGGAACCGTTCCCAAAATATGAGAAGGGGGAAACCTCTAAAGCTAAGAATGGAAAGGCTGAGATCAATTACACTTACACAGATGTAAGAAAATGTCAACATGATGAGGGATAAAGATCCCTATGGTTATGATCTAGACGTGGACTCTCCTCCTATCTTTGATGAAGAACCTGTTGTGGTGCTAAGGGGTCCTAACTCTAGAGGGTCGTCTCAAACTCTTAATGTTGTCACACGAAGCCAGGGTCTCATTGTCATTAGAGGACCCAATTCAATCCAATCAAGTAAACCTAAGCAAGTGGCATCCAACAATGTCACCTTAAAGCCAGCAGTCAATCCTAAGTCAAGTTATAGTCTTGTTGATTAGTTGGAGAAAACCCCAGCTCAGATTTTGATCAATTCCAGAACATGGTTAACCACATTTCTAGCCCTCATTACCTTACATTTTTGGAGGATTATGATAAAGCCTTGATCCACCCACACACTCTTTCCCTTCATATTGAGGTCATGATCCACATAACTCGTGTCAGGCGCGTGTTGATAGATGGGGGTGTTGGGCTTAATATTCGTTCCTTTAATCTTTTGAAAGAATTGGGTTATTCTGAGAAAGTTATAGATACCAGAAAAAAGATTACTATCAAAGCCTATGATGAGGCAGAAAGAAGTTCCAAGGGGTTGGTCATCCTTCCTATTAGGATTGGCCCTGTTGAAAAAGATATTTTATTTCAAATAGTTGATGCTGGACCCCTTGCATATAATATGTTACTTGGTAGACCATGGATTCATGATATGCAAGCAGTGTCATCTACTTACCATCAGTGTGTTAAGTTCCCCTATAATGGAATAGAGATTTTTATACCTGGGGATAACACTTTATCTGTCAATTCCATTTCAGTAGGAACTCATGTTCCCCTCAATAGAGAAGCAAAAGATTTTAATGCAACCTTAGTTGAATGTAAAGAAAAGCTTAAGTCGATAGACCTTGGCATGGGGGGTATCAACTCAACTCCCTCACAACATTACCAATTTCACCTAGGTCTCATGGAAAGCCTTCACAAGAAAAGAAACCTTCCTCTTCATCTATGACTTTATTTGGCACATTTGTAGAATCATCAGTGCCCATTCAAGATGAGAAAGAGGAGACATTTGTTAGAGACTGGATCTATAGAGAAGAAAAAGATATGCACAATGAGAAATTCTCTCCCTCTCCTAAGGCTTATGGAAGAGGGTATACTTTTGTCAAACAAATGGGCTATCCCAGACATAGTCATCTTAATCATAGATTGGATGCTAGAGCCAAACCTCTTGATCATGCTCTTTTTGGATGCAACTCTAAGAAGTCGGTTGGCTTAGGATTTGCAAATCACAACAAGAACACTATTCATATCTTGGATAAGTTAGATAGTGAAGATGAGCCAGAATATGTACCTAATTTGAAGAATCAGAAAGACATGTGTGAAGATTGGGTCCCTTCCACTAATCTCCTTTGGGGAGATTCAGATGTTTCGGTCACTCATGCATCAGTTGTAACTTTAGAACAAGATGAATCAAATATAGAAGATCCTTTCAGAGAATGTCAATGAAAGAATCTTGTTCGTTTAATGGAAAGAGAAGGAGTTACTCTAGATGACACTAGAGCTTCTACCTCAAGATGTCCCAAACCTTCATGGTGTAAACATCCTAGTTGCAGTTCAGATACAAGTTCATATGAGTATGAATGGGACTCCTTCTCTGAGTCTTCTACAGTTGATAGAGATGTTGATGTTATCCACACTTATAGTTCTCAACCTGAGGTAGCCAACAAGTCATGTATAGGATTAGAGGATTTGAACCTGCGTCTTGCTTTAGTGGATGATTCTTTGCTTGTTAGGATGAATCCTGATTTGGGTAGCTTAGAAGGATACTTGACGGACTCTGACTCTTTGGTCACCAATGATAATATCATTCACATCTATAACCTTGAACCAGTCATTGACTTGCCTCTTGTTCATCTTGACCTCATTGATTGGTCCCAATGCTATCAAGAACCTCATCTCTTAATAGTTCAAAATGATTATGAGATAGCTTGTTACCTAAATGCCATTGGAATTGTAGTCTCTTCCACCAGTGAACTGGCTACCAGCATGACAGAGCCAGACATCAAGTACCTTAGTCACAAAATAAAAAGAAAAGAAAATCAAAAGAATAGGAGTTCTGATGGCGAAAACCACTGTGTGGCTATGTGAGAACTAAAAAAATTAAAAATAAATGATGTATCCAAGGGTGAAAACCTCTCTAAGGTGCCTAACGATGAGGTACTTGATCGTCTCCCCAACTATTTTCAAGATAGATCTTCAGTGCTTATTGAACCAACACAAGTAGTCAATTTGGGTACATATGAGGCTCCAAAAATAGTACACTTGGCTGAGTCCTTGTCACCTCAAGAAAAAGAATCTTACACTAAGTTCTTACAGACAAAGAAAATCAACTTTGCATGGACTTATTCAGATATGCCAGGGTTGGACATTAATCTTATCATGCATCACTTGTCCATAGCTCTAGGTGTCAAATCAGTTAGACAAAATTTGAGAAAGATGCATCCTCACATAGCTCTCCTAGTCAAACAAGAATTGGAGAAAATCCTTAGTGAAAAATTCATAAGAGCTATCGCCTATGCTAAATGGATATCAAACATTGTACCAGTTTCCAAATATGGAAAATCCATTTGATTTTGCATAGATTTTAGAGATGTCAATAGAGCATGCCCAAAGGATGACTTTCCACTTCCTAATATAAACATGATAGTGGATATGACTGTGGGTTATGAGATTTATTCCTTGATGGATGGTTTTTCTAGATATAATCATATTAAGATAGCTCCTGAAGATCAAGAAAAGACTGCATTCACTTGTGCATGGGGTACCTATTGTTGGAACGTTATGCCTTTTGGATTAAAAAATGCAGAAGCCACCTATCAATGAGCTATGAAAACTATTTTTCATGACATGATACATAGAAACATGGAATATTATATGGATGACACCTTGGCCAAGTCTAGACAAAGAGATACACACTTAGATGATTTAGAAGTCATTCTAGATCGCATGGAACAATTTCAACTAAGGTTAAATCCTAAAAAGTGTGCATTTGGAGTCACTTCTAGAAAACTACTTGCCTTCATCATTTCAGAAAAAGGAATAGAGGTAGACCTTGAAAAAGTCCAATAAATCATAGATATGCCACCTCCTAGAAACATTAGTCAAATGAGGAGTCTTCGGGGACGTCTTCAATCTATAAGGATATTTATTTCACAGTTGGCGGATAGAGCTCAACCCTTCAATAAGAACTTACACAAAGGAGTCAAACGTGTTTGGAATGAGGATTGTCAAAAGATTATAGATCAAATCAAGTACTTGGAAAATCCTCTTATTTTAATGCCTCATATCCTAGGGAAACCACTTATTCTATATATTTCAGCGAAAAAATCTTCCTTGGGGGCATTACTAGCTCAACTTGATGAAAATGGAAAAGAAAGAGAAATATACTATATTAGCCGCACTCTTGTTTCATATGAGGTTAATTACACCAGCATTGAGAAAGCTTGCCTTGCAGTTGTGTTTGCTTCCCAAAAATTGTGACATCACATGCTTGTGCACACTATACACCTCATAGAAAAAATAGATCCACTCAAATATTTGCTAGGTAAGGCCGCCCTCATAGGTAGACTTGCTAAATGTATGATGGTCCTTTCAGAATTTGACATAGATTACATTTATTGTAAACCAATCAAAGGACAAGCCATAGCAGATCAATTGGCTAATTTCCCAATACAAGATAATGCACCTATTCAAGTTGACTTCCCAGATGAGCACCTCATGTATATGACTGAAAGAACATGGAAGATGTTCTTTGATGGATCCTTTATATAAAATGGTTCAGGAGCTGGTATTTTGTTTGTTTCTCCTCATTGGTACACAATCCCTAAGTCTTATAAATTATTGTTCCCATGTACAAACAACATTGTTGAGTATGAAGCTTTAACAAATGGACTTAAGATGGTCATAGAATGGAGAATCACAAAGTTACACATCTATGGGGATTTACAACTAATAATCAACCAAGTTAATGATGAATATCAAACAAAACATGAGAAAATGGTACCTTACAAGAAAATGGTTGATTCCTTAAAATGCTACTTCACATTTGTCACATTTCAACAAATCCCTAGAGTAGAAACAAAGTAGTTTATGCTATGGCTACACTTGCTTCACTCCTTCAATTAGAGAAACATGAATCCAGATTTGAATTCCTGGTGGAAGAGCTACATCGCCCTATCTATGACTCCCAAGAAAGCCATGTCATTTGTACCCTTGTTGGTTGTGAGTCATCCTGTTATGGTGCCATTTACTCATACCTTTGTGATGGCATTATTCCTGAAACCTTTAACTGATCTAAACGCAGAAACCTTACTCGAAATGCCTCTCACCATTCCCTTATTGCTGGTGATTTGTATAGGAGAGGTCTATATGGAACACTTCTTAGATTCTTAGAAAAGGAAGAATCTAACCAAGTGTTAGTTGACATCCATGATCTGTGGGGTATATTCCAATGGTCTTTCCATGGCCCAAAGGTTTCTTAGGGCAAGATACTATTGGCCTATGAAGTAAATTGATGTAGTAGCCTTTGAAAAGTCATGTGAAAAGTGTCAAAAACATGGTAACCTAATACATGCTCTAGGCAGGGAGCTCATTCCTTCTATATCTCATTGGTCATTTTAGCGCTGGGCCTTTGACCTTGTTGGGCAGATTCATCCCAACTCATCAGGTGGACACAAGTTTATTATCACTGCTACTGATTACTTCACTAAATGGGTAGAATTTGTCCCACTTTTTGTTGCCTCGGGAAAGACAGTCTCTCTATTTATTATGAACCATATCATTTGTTGATATGGAGTGCCTTCTGAGATTATCACTAACAACAAAGACTAGTTCAAAAATAAGGACCTTAAACAACTCTGCACAAAATTCAAAATTAAACAACATTGGTCCTCCATTTACTTCCCACAAGGAAATGGTCAAGCAGAGGCATCAAACAAAAACATTCTTAAAATCTTGCATAGAACAGTCTATAAGAATGGTAGAGATTGGCACTTATAGATAAATTCAATTTTGTGGGCCTATAGAATGAGTATTCATACTCCTACTAGGGCTACTCCTTTTTCCCTTGCATATGGTTCTGAAGCAGTGCTACCTTTGGAAGTTGAGATTCCTTCACTTAGAGTTTCCCTCAAATGTCTAGTTACAAATGAAGACTACCGTGCCATGAAACTTCAAGAGTTAGAACTTCTAGATGAGAAAATTCAAACATCATTTGACCATATGAGGGTTTATCAAAAGTTCATGTGCAAAGCCTTCAACAAAAGGGTCCACCCCAGAGAATTCCAAGTGGGAGATCTTGTCCTACGTGAAAATCCTAAGAATCAACAGCATAGAGATCAAAAGGGAAAATTTGAACCTAATTAGCTTGGACCTTACATCATTACAGTAGTTTTTGGGTCAGGTGCTTATTTATTGTCTACAGTAGAGGGAGAGAAGCTCCCTGATCCTATCAATGTCTTGCACCTAAAGAAGTTATATCCATGATTCCCATTCTATCTAGGGGCATCCTTTGTACATAATTATTGATCTTGAAAAAATCCAAAAAAATGATATATTGTCAAAAATTCTAAAAATTAGAAAATATTCTGAAAAAATGATCATCTTAGTGAAAACCTAGCAATAGGCACTTTGATGTATCTCCAAAAAAATTATATATTCCAAAAATACAAAAAAAAAAAAAATCAAAAAAATAGAAAAAGTGTCTTGGTGAAAACTTGGAAACAGGTGCCTTGGTAGCAAAAAATTGTAATAAAATACAAGTGGTGAAAACCTGAAAATGGGCACTACTTGAGGCCTTTGCACCCCTATTTTTTAGCATGTGTCCTCAACACTTAACCTTTCTCCATCATGCCTTGTCCTTGTTGCATTGGTTTAGAATTGGTCTTTATCTTTGTCTAGGGGGCATAACTGTGTTAGCTTTGGTCTCTTGGATGCATTAGTATTTAGGACATCCCACAAATGGTGTTTTTCAATACCACCCCAACTGTATTTTTCAATACAACCCCTGACATCGAGTGTTTTTCAACACTTATCAGTTTGGTCTTACCCAGTTTTGTCATGTGATCTTACCTGCTTGCAAGCATTTGATCCTTATCCTCAGAACTAAGTATCAGTTAATACACTTAAATTTTTAAACACAACACTTAATGCTTGAGCTATGTCATGATATTTTCTTTGTGTGGTGACTATTATTGATTTTCATTGAGTGTCCTTGTCTAAAAAGTCTCTATGTGATGCACAGCTAGAGGACTTAGGGCAAGGGGCATATTTTTATTTGCTTTCTTCTTGTGGGTGTGGCCTTGAAACTCTTGAGTATCTCTTGTTTGTTCTCTTGACACGCTTAGAAAATTTGAGGCTTCATCCTTGACTTTTTTTGCACAACCGTTCTTCTAGTCATCCTGGCCTCTATGCCTTGATGCGAGCGTGGTTTTTCTACATTAAATGGGGTGAGCTAATAGTGAATTCATCTTGACCTTTATGTCTTTGATTCTTATGTTAGAATCTTTCCACATTCCAATCTGATATAAATCGCATTCATATCTTCATAGTTGCGCTTGTGACTAGTGATGATTGTGTGATTTTCTGATGTCCTTTAATAATGTCCCAATGATGAAAATAAGTTCCTTAACATTCTCTCATTAATGATGAACACAAATTCCTATGTTATAGTTTCTCTATTGCAAGTACACCTTTGCATTTTTATGTAGCTTACATTGTTAGACCTCATGTTAGTTTCCATTTTTAGGCTGCATTATCAGTTTGAGGGGGTTTTTCCTTCATCTTTCTTGTGGACTTTTAATTAACTGTGATCATGTTCTCATCTTTATTTCCTTATCTTCTTTCATGATCTCAATCAAAATTTTCTATCTTAAACAGTTGATTTTGGGGCACTCTATTTCTTAAGGAAACTTCTCTTTCTTCTCTCCATTTCTTTCCACCTCTTCCAAACTTCTATCTTCCATTCGCTTTCACCCCACTTGTTTTCTTCTAATTCAACCTTGGGGCATAATCTTTCATGCTTGATGATCTTCCTTGGTTCTGTGATCCTTATATCTTTCATCTTACATCAAGAACCTTATCTTTAGTTCGATTTGATCAAATTCATCAATTTTTTGTTTCTCCTCTATCTTATTTTGATTTAGAACATGAGGGGGCAGTACCTATCAAATTTCAATCCTTTATTCAGCTTTATCAATCCTATCATTTTCTATGCTTGGTGCAACCTTGCTTGAGATTCTTATCTTGGTCATGTCAATTATCTATTTACAAGGGTGTCGACCTTGTCTTTTTCAATCTTCTTATCTTTGTCTTGATGTGTTTCCATAAAGATCAAACGTCTGGGTTGTTTTATGATCCCAAATCGATCTCACACTTCAATTCTTTGACTACATGTGTTCCCATAAAGATCACACATTGGTCAAAGAGGGGAAAATGTATGCACCCTAAAATGGTCGCCTAGACTATGGGCCCCCATTCTTCAATTTATCAAATGATAGAATCAATTTATCAAATTTCTGAATCAATGCTTTGCAACATTTTCAATTCAAATCAATTTCCTTAATCAAATCATAATTAGTTCAATTATTTCAATATTTCCTAAGGTTTGATCATTTCATCAATAATCTTATTTAATTAAAAGAAAACATCCCTTTTCATTAAATGAAATAATCTTATTTAATTAAAATAAATCTTTTAAGTAAATGATCTTATCTTATTAAATTAAAATCTCTCTTTTAATTAAATAATATTATCTTATTTAATTAAAATCTCTATTTTAATAAAATAAAATAATCTTATTTAATTGAAAGAAAATCCTTCTTTAATTAAATAAATAAAATCCCCAC
>MU227730.1:2077284-2090438 GCA_018584345.1 Thuja plicata
CTTCTCTTTTTCTGCTTCCTTTTCTGTGATATCTTAAATCAATATATCTTCTTGCTGATATAAAGACTCTCAGCTTCTTGAGTACTCACAAATATTTCTTCAAAATTTTCTAGATTAATATCCATTGATACTTCAACATTATCAATCATGAATGTATCCTCCATGTCCTTGGCCATGGGCGCATAATCCTGTGGACCTGTCATAATAGTTTTATCTGCTTCTTCACATGATATTTCAAATTGTATCTTCAATCAATTTTTCTCTTACGTGAATTCTCTTTTTTTGTATTCACACTTAGATGATAAATAATAAGTATGTGCTTCCAAGGATAACATCAGGTCAGCTCCAAAACAAAATCTCCAATGGCTATACTAACACTTTCACATAGAACACTACTGAACAAGATTTTGACCCATTCTGCTTCATAAAATTATGCACTGAAGCATACTGATAAATTGCTTGCAAGATGTTTCAAATATTTTATTGATATCAATCTCTATTGAAGAATGTAATTGTGACACTTTGCTACTTGACTGCAAGTTCTCCTTTGATTATCCAACTGCTTACTCGATTGTTAAGTAATTTTTTAACTAATTTCTGAAATGACGTGTCCATGCTTGGGCTTTGTTTCAAACTCAAATTACTTTGCTTAACAAATATTGATTATCAATCTCCTTTCTTCGCTATTGAGAACAACTATAGTCCATTAACAATACAACTACTAGGGCTTCTATGATCTCCAATAATTTATTTTGACCGCAAGTGAGGACTTGGTGATTTCAAAGTAGATTTTTGCCATTAATACTTCCCATGTAGACACAGAAAGCAACTATAACTTCCATTCTTGATCCTGATAACAACTTAGATTGTGTTCTCTTGTATCATAATGTCACCAAAATAATTGTAATCCAAGGCGCATACTTAGATGGTGAGTATACCAGCCACATAGGGGTTCAGAGCTAGAATAGCTCCCCGTAAGACCATGAGGGTCAACTAATCAGAAGTAGAAGGTGCGTCCACTGAGGATGCATCTGCTACCTTTTTATCTTCAATATCCTTCTTTACTTCAACCCAAATCTTGCTCGCATCTTTTGTAGCTTTCACAAATTTGATTTCTCCTTCCTTGTCCCATAATGAATCTTCTAACATTTTAGGGCTTTCCTATTTCTGCGCTCTAGATCTGCAAAATTTAGAGATGTGTCCATCTTTTCCACATGAGTGTGACAAATGATAGGAGGTCTAATATTCTTTGGTGTATTGGTGTGAGTTACCAATCTGCACTGTCTAGCTAAATGACCATTGTGATTACATATATGACATGTAATGTTCTGAGGGCTTCTAAAATTTTGCTGAGGATAACTTCTTTGGTTTTGCTGATCCTGATTTCTTTGATTATTCTGAGTCTTGTTCTTCTAACTTGTTTTACAATTCATAGCTCTATGACCAAATTTATTGCATGAATAACAGTAACCATTGAAGGGTTTTACCTCTTTACAATTCCTTGCAATATGTCCATGCTTGTTACAAGCATAACAAGTTCTGTCAACTAGCTTGCATTCATCCTTAGGTGGTTCAATATTGTCTTTAGTTTGATTTCCAATCTCCTTAGTATCTGTGATGTCCTTTGGTTCTTTCATTCTTTCTTGTATGTCATGAATATGATTTTGTGCTTTATTGTATCCTATATCGCTGGTATCTCCTTTAACCTTTTGGACATACAACTGTGACTCTATCAGATCCTTGCTTGTGTGTAATTTTTCAATATGATTCTTTGCTACGATCAATTCAGATTCTATATTTTCTTTGTTGTTTCTTAGCTCCAAGATTTCCATGTTTTCTTGTCTCAGTTCTTCATTTAATTTCTTGTTTTCTTTGACCTATTCATCATAGGCTTCTTGATTGTTATATAGATTTTCATCTAGTTCTTCAATCTGATCCATCAGAGATGAATTTTCTTCATTCAAATTTTTGACTACTTCCCCCAAATCATTAGAAGAACAATTCCTTAATTCTTTTTTCAGTTTCTTGATAAGTATTTGCATGCCTTCAACTTTTAGTTTTAGATCTTCATTTTCTTTTTCATATGTATCAAGTTCTTCAAGGGCTACTTCAAGATTATTTTTCAGGTGTTTCATTTCTTCATTCTCCATGATTTCCTCAAGTGATTAAACTTATTTTTTGAGGACCAGAGCTCTGATACCAATTGTTAGGATTAGGATCACTGAGAGGGGGGGTGAATAAGTGATCTATCAATTAATACTTTTTCTTATTATCTGAATCTTTACTTAATGCATATGTACTAAAATTGAATATCAATGCAAGTAAGATAAACATACACAACACATAACACCATATATGATTATGGGGAAACCCAATGTAGGTGAAAACCCCGATGGGAATTAGTACCCACAAATATTTTGTACTAGTGTCTTATGATCCTTGTTAGAAGATCCTTAACCCTGTTAGTAGTTGTCTTTACAATACATGAAGTACAATGACCTTGTTAAGGGTCGGACCCTATTAGGAGTCTTTTAAAATAACCCTATTAGGGGTGGTGGACTCACTGTCCAAGGAATCGCTATCCAAGAGCACACTGCTCAAGTGGTGAAGGCTACAACCTTCTGGATCTTCAATACACACTGTATCTATAAGTGAACTGTTGATGTGACACTGCTTGTCTGATCAATTCCTTTTGTGCGCTAATGCTTTAACCTCTTGTAAAGAACTACAACAATATTATCTTCACTCTGAAAGCTTCTACTTCAATCTCTATATCATCAACATATGATAGATATATCTTTGCTTCTTTTACACTCTGCTCTGCTTTTCTTATCTCTGGCTTCCGCAACTTTTCCCATCACAAATGACCTTCTATAAGTACTTCCTCAAAGGACATGAACATGTCAGCTTTATGAAACCTTTTACCATGTATCTTTATCACTTACATAACCACACAACCCTTCATTAAGTCAGCTTAACATTAATTATAACTGCTTTACTTAAACCGAATAGACACATCTTTTCACACAGTCTGCTTCACCAAAATAGCTCTAACTAATTATCCTGGATGAATCAAGTCATGGGGTTTTAAAAATAGATTTTTAGGTCACTAAAAATGACTAATATAAAGGCACAAATCCTGAGGATGAGTAAAACTTCCACGCCAAAACAATCTTTGTCGGCTCTTTCCATGATCTTTGTCCTGTTCTGGCATTTAATGGTTGTACCTCTTCAACTGGCTGTATCTTCTTCATACTTGTAGATCTGATCATTCTCTCTTATAATTACCATGTAAAAATATTCATAAGCTTATCTTCAAAGGAATATATCATTTGGATAACAAATGAACACACGCTAATCAAAACTATAACAGTTTGTTCCTTGCTCTGTCCTATTTTCTATACTTAGCCAATTTTTGATCTTCTGATAATGTGTGCTGACTCCAAAAATTCATATGACTGTGTTGCCATAATGAAAACACTAAATAGATTCATATACTTTAGTATAGTCAACTTTCCAACAGGAACCTCTCGACATGCTTGATAGTCTTGATCTTGCATATTCATGTCCTAATCTCCTTGCATTTGCATTTCAAAAAAGTCCCTTGCATTTTAGGCCTTATCATAATCCTCATTATATTCCCTCTTGCATAGGTCCTAATCATAGTCCTCTTGCATACATATCTCATTTTAGACCCTCTCTAAAAACTTTGCAAACAATCCTAGAAAGTATCCAAAACATGGAACATTTCTTTATGGCGCTGAAAACAAGATCTTGACTTGCTCCCCTTTGTCCCAAAAATTTTAAACCCCCCCCCTCCTTATCAATTGGTCATATTCCACCTTTTTCATGATTGTTTTGACCTAATCCCTTTTATCAAACTTGTCCCTTTGTCCCTCAATCCTTTTTTTTCAAGTCAAGATTCTTATTCAACCTCATGAATTTATGCTCTTAGGTTCGTCTCCTTTTCAAAGATTTATTGTGAAAGTCCAAAAAACCCAAAAAATAGTTGCATAAGCCTTAGATTTCATTTTGCATAAGCTCCTTGCATTTCAAAAATTGCATTTCCAAAAATCCAAAAAAATCTTGCATTTGTATATATTCATCATGTCATACTTCACTAGGTTCCAAGCATCCAAAAGGCTAAAAGAAACTTATCAACCAATGTTTCCATCACAATTAGATTTTGATCAAAAACAAGATATACCTTTGCAACAATAAGATTTTGAGCCAAGGAAAATGACATCAACACAACCAAACAATCAATTGTATCAAGTCCATGCAAACCTGATTCAAAAGTTGCAAGTAAAATTAGATAAAGAAAAGAAAATCTTGGAAGAGAGTAGAAAACATGATAAAGAGTAGAAAGGAGATGGCCAAACTCCTTGGATGTCCAAGTGAATATTTTGGTGAAATTGACACATAATCACTCATTGAGAAATCAAAAATACCAAAACTCATTTCACAACTCAATGAGGCAAATGAACAATTTAACAAAGCCCAATTTAATCATGTGCAAAAGCCAACCTTTTTCAACCAAATTCCAGATCATGCTCAATTCAATCAAGTTTCAAATCAGTCTCCATGTGCTCAAATTTCAAATAAATCATTCAACCAAGTTCCAAATCAAACCTTTCAACCTAAATATGGCATAATTCAAATGGGGCCACCACCAAATTATGAACCAATCTTCGTTCCAATACAACCAAGTGATCTTCAAACAATTTCACAACCTCTTGTGCCAATCATGCAAAGAAGACAATCAATACCAAGATCACAAACAATAACATTGCTTGAGGAACCTTTTGTGTCCTCCAATTCACCATTAATGTCTTATCAAACAAAGAAAAATTCAAATGTGACATCTGATGAGACCATTTATTATCTCTATTATATTAATCTTTATACTCTATTTTTAAGTATTACCAGAACAATTGTGGACTTATAATCAGTTGAACTCATGTCAAAGTACAGATAGAACCATTAAACCTATGGGTAGAATAGATATGTCATATTGTGACAATATTATATATATTACAGTATTTCATATAATAATCAAAATGTGTGTTCTAATATCTGGATTAATTTGATTAGGCTACTTGTATGAATATCTTTGCATGATAACTAACCTACCAGGAAATAGGAGCCACTTAGGAGTGGTCGACAGCATTCAAAGAGAATGATAAAGACCAGCTGCAGGCGGATAACCATCATGGCACCAGAAGACACGACTACTACAAATAAGGAGCCACTATTTCAAAAATGCATGAACAAAGCGCTACTATATTCCTTCTACACTTCCAGCATGTTGACTCAGTCACCCAGACTTCATTACATATGTCGTGGGCTGTTGTGTTTCCTATTTTCTCTCTCTAGCATAGTTTCAGTTAGATGGCTCCTTTTCTATTTTAGAATAAAGAAGTCAATCCTCTATTTATAGGGAAGAGACTATTATTTTGTAAGTTCAGAGATTTTGGAATACAATGTTCTAATTGTAACTTGCACAGCAAGTTCTTTTTCAGTTTTACATACCATTCTCATGTAAGGTTCTTGGAATACAATGAAGTAACTTTTGGTTTATATTCTGTGTTCATAGATTAGCAGAAGTCGACCAAGGGGACCCACTTGGGAGGTGGATTAGAGTAGAAGTAGAATATATTTACTTCTTGCATTTCTAGCATTCTAGATAGAAGATTACAGTTTCTTCCTGCAACATTGTACTCTGTGAATGTTCCTACAACACTTTCAAGGATAGTTATAGTGAATGCTCTAGGTTGAAAGAATAGGCTTAAGTAGAGTTTTCAATTTGTAGTGTTCATTTTAGTAAGGAGTGGGTGTGTTTCCTTTCCTGCAGCCTTAGTATAGATTTCTTTCATGTATTTTACTTTCCTGCAGCATAGGTAGAGTAACTCTTTAAGGAACTTAGTGCACATATTGTGCCATACCGTTTCAAGTATATGTCCTTGGGTTGACAAACTAAATGCACCTTATGGCGGGAGAAGTGATCCTTAGATTGAATAAACTATTCCTAAGACAGGCTTTGGGAATGATTACTAAGCACCTATTGTGAGGCGGTTCATTTTTGGCACCATTGCCAGTGATGGTGTCAAGCTAAGAAACTTTATGAGTCATTTTTTTTATTTCTAAGCTAGTTTTTAGTGGTTGTAGTTTTAAATTTGCTTCACCAGTGTGAAGTATTCATTTGTATGCATTGAAGGGGAAGAAGAAGAGACGAATATGGATTATTTCTTCCAGGAGAGTCTGCGAATTTGAATGAGAAATTTGAAGAAGTTGAGTTTCCTTTTGTTGACGCAAGTCCTGAGTTTCCTGTAGCATCTTCCGCTGGAGAAGAGCCTTTTGATATAAGTGGTCTTCGGCCTTTCATTGAAATCTTGGCTAGCTTTCTTGATAATTTTGACCCAAATGCACATGTTGTTAACAATCCTATGGCTAATATTCCTTTCCAACAGCAACTCTAACTCCCAATACCTCCAGTAATGGCACAACCTACTTTCCTGTTTCCTCTACCAAGCCTTATAAACAATGTCAATCTCAAAAATATACCCTTTGTTGCACTTCCAAAGTTTTGTGGGCTGATAACCGAAGATCCTGACACCTTTTTGTTTGAGTTTGACATCCTCTATCGTAGATTTCACTATAAGACTGATGCCCACAAACTCAAATTGTTTCCATCAACACTAAAGGAGTCGGCCTTACGATGGTTCATGGGCCTAGGAGAAAATGCAGCAGGCACGTGGGATGAGATGCAGACTTTGTTTCTGCAGAAATACAAAGAATATTGCAAGGGGAGTGACCCAAGGGGAGATGAAATTTTTAGAATGTCACAGAAGGAGGATGAAACCTTGGAGGACTATGTTTCACGTTTCTTATACACCATGCAGAAGAATCCCCAACATGTTCTGGCGGAGGATTCACAGAAACTAGTCTTCTTAAAAGAAGTAAATGACAGGTGTTTGGAAGCATTAGACCTCATGGCTGGTGGGGACATATCCCAATCTTCTTGGGATGACCTCAAGAAAATTTGTCTCAACTACTCCTTATCAACTGGGAAGAAAAGTAGAGGATATCAGTCTACAGTCATTAAAGAGAGCAGTTCAGGCATTTCTAAGTTGGAGATATCTAATTTGCTAGCGGATTTCAAGCAAGACATCATTAATGATTTTGCTACGCATCTCAACACCATGACTGCCAAGAAGAAACATGCAGACGCTGAATTGCAGTTAGCTGAGTACTATCCTCATTGTCGTAAACAAAAGAAAGACTGCGGATGCAAGCTGGTGGCAAACCTAGAAAATCAACATTTGCCTACCGAGTACATGAAGATAGAAGGAGATGATGAGAAAGTATTCTTTCTTGCTCAACGTTGACCATGGGCTTCACAACAAGGTATGCCTCAGGACCCATTACAATTTTCAACTCCTTACAATAGTCAATGGCAAAACCAAAGCTATCAAAATCCTTCTTTGTACTCTTAGCCAGCCTAGAATAACCAATGGCCTAACCAGCAAAATAATCAGTGGAAAAATAACCAATGGCCTAACCAGTGGCCCAACCAGCAAAAATCAATGGCAACCACCGCAAGGAAATTGGCAGAAAAATAACCAATGAAGGGGGCCTCCATAGTGACCTAACCAAAAACCTTATTTTCTACAACTGCCACCGCTAGTCCCTCCTCCTACAATAATGCAACCTCTTAAAGCCATTAGCCCCAATCCAAAGAAAATCCAATTTCGTGCTCAGCCACAAGCAAATCCAAATAGCAAGCAACAATAGCAGCCAATGTATACCACTGATACACAGTAATACCATGCCTACGCACTTGAAATATCTGATATCCATTTGAGGTTTGGTACTACTCTACCTCCACCTGAACATCCTATTATCATAGAAGTTGCAGACACTCCTAAAGCATCAGCACCTCTTCCAGAGGCTACATTGCAAGATACCACCCAATCAACTCAAAAATCTAAAAAAATTGATGTTAAAACCTTAGTTGACCCTCCTTTTCCACAAAGTCTCACCATAGAAAAGCCTATACCCCAAGAAGAAATGTCATTTGACATTCTTGAGTAGCTAAAAAATATGCACATCCAAATCCCTATGTTTCAAGCTATCAAAGACATTCCTATCTATGGAAAAGCTATTAAGGACACATTCCTTAAAAAGCCTGGAAGGAAAAAGAAGGACCCTCAAATAGTTCATATCATAGGGAAACTTACTGATATCATATTGGGAAACGTAGTTATACCCAAGTATTCAGACCCTGGAAGTCTAGTAGTTGACTTGATAATTAATGGACAATCTGTTAAAAATGCTTTAGTTGATTTGGGAGCAGCCATAAATGTAATGACCAAAGATACAATGCACAAACTAAGTATAGAGGGTTTGAGAACAACTCCAATAGTGTTACAACTTGTTGACAGTTCAACAGTCACTCTCGATGGTCTTATAGAAGATGTGGTAATCACCTTAGACTCATGGGAATACCCTACTAATTTTCTCATTTTATCACCAAAAGTAAACTTTGTTGGCTATCTAGTCATCCTAGGGAGTCCTTGGTTAGCCACCAATGATGCAAAAATTAGTTGCAGATCAAGAAGTATGAAAATTTTAAATGGTCATGCAATAAAAAAGCTAGCACTCTATCCTCCTGCTCAACCTCAGTTAGACTTGAGAGATCTTGTTTGGCCAGAACTAGGGGATGAGGAAGAAGAGGTCAACTTTGTTTCCCATCTTATGATGATGCACAGATAGTATTTTCTAAAAATGCAAGATGAAGATGATGTAATAAAGAGTATTCTTACAAATGAATGTATAGTAGCAAAAGATGTTTCTGAAAGTTCTATTCTACAGCTATGTACCTATGAAGATTGTGTATTTCTAGCAAGCCCTGAGATACTTAGCCAATTATTATCATGTGAAGTAGCTACAATCCCAGTACCTGAGATGTCAATGGTAGAGCTAACAACTACTGTAGAAGTTTCCCTAGGTCACAATCTCCATGTAAAAAACAAGTTGCCACCCCCACAATTGGCATTATTAACAAAACTCTTGCATAAGCATGAGAAAGCCTTTTCTTGGGATTATGGAGACATTCTAGGTTTGAATCCCAAACTCTGCACCAATAGGATCTACATTAATGATGGTAGCTTAACACTCTGCCAGCCTCAAATAAGGATAAATCCAGCATTGAGAGAAATAGTCAAAAGTGAATTACAAAAATTACTAGATGTTGATTTCATCATCCAATCTCTGATAGGAAGTGGGTATCACCTTTGGTCATTGTACCTAAGAAAGGGGGAAATGGAAAATATGTGTGGATTACAAAGAGTTGAATAATGCCACAAAGAAGGATCATTTTCCTTTACCCTTTATTGATCAAGTCCTAGACACTCTGGCAGGTAAGAAATATTTCTCATTTCTGGATGGATACAATGGTTACAACCAGATCAACATTGCTCCAGAAGATCAGGAGAAGACTACATTCACATGCCCCTGGGGCACATATGCTTATTCTATATTACCATTTGGCTTATGCAATGCACCAGCTACTTTCCAGAGAGCTGTAATCAGCATCTTTGCTGACATATCACATGATTGTATGGAGATATATATGGACGACTTCAATACATTTGGTGTCACCTTTGAGGAAGCCTTGAAGAATTTGGAAAGAGTACTAATCAGATATCAGGAACACAACTTGTCTCTCAACAGTGAGAAATGCTTCATGATGATGCAAGAAGGTGTAGTGTTGGGACATTTTATCTCTGAAGCTAGAATCCAGGTACATCCTGTGAAAATAGAGGTAATTCTCACACTACCTATTCCTACAAAGAAAAATGATGTTAGGTCTTTCCTAGGACATGCTGGCTACTATAGGAGGTTTATCCAAAATTTTAGTCAAATAGCTAGTCCTCTGTATACTTTTCTTACCAAAGAGGCCAAATTTGATTGGACAAAGGAATGTAATGAATCCTTCCTGCAGCTTAAGAAACTGTTGACAACTGCACCCATACTTAGGGGTCCTGACTGGTCTTTGTCATTTCACATTCATATAGATGCTTGAGAGTACACAATAGGTGTTGTCCTAGGACAAAAGTCTAGTTGCCTAGAGAATGCAATTTACTACATTAGCAAGAGCCTCCATGGACCAGAGTTAAACTATACAGTGACTAAGAAAGAATTACTAGTAGTAGTTTATTCTCTGAACAAATTCCATCATTGCATAACTGGCTATCCTATTTTTGTTCATACTGACCATGTAGCAATAAAATATATCATGAACAAACATGCCATTATAGGATGGTTAGCAAGATGGATTCTTCTTTTGTAGGAATTTGACATTACTATAGTTGATAAGCCTGGCAAGGCAAATGTAGTAGCTGATTATCTATCCAGAATTCACCATGCTAAAGAAGACACTACTCTGATAGATGATGCATTTCCATATGAGTACATGTTTCATATTGCTATCCAAAGTCCGTGGTATGCTAATATAGCTAATTACCTTGCAGCTAACAAAATGCCAACACATTTTTCTTACAAGGAAAGGACACTGCTTGTCGAGAAAATATTTAATTTCTCTTGGATTGATAACATATTATTTTACACTCGACCTGATCAAGTAATGAGAAGATGTGTGCGAGAAGATGAGACATATGAACTTCTCCATGCCTATCATAATGAACCATGTGGGGGACACTTTGCAGAAAAAATGATAGCCCAAAATATTTTAACAACTGGATATTACTGGCCTACATTTCACAAGGATGCAGCCAGCTACACAAGGAAATGTGACAAATGTCAGAGAATGGGCCGACCAACTAGATCAGATGAAATGCCCCTAAATCCACAGGTGGTGGTAACTCCATTTGACAAATGGGGCATGGACTTCATTGGTCCAATAGACCCTCCATCCAATGGGAAGTCTTACATCCTAGTGTGCACTAATTATTTGACCAAATGGGTCGAAGTAAAAGCTATGAAACATGCCCGGGACCATAAGGTTGCAAAATTTTTGTTTGATGAAATTTTCACCAGATATGGAGTACCGAGAAAACTTGTAACTGACCAAGGCACCCAATTCGCTTCTAATCTAATAACAGAGCTCATGAAAGAATATAATATCAGACATAGGAAGTCAAGCCCTTATCACCCTCAGGCCAATGGAAAGGCTGAAGTTACAAATTGGGAAATAGAAGCCATCTTAACAAAAATAGTTCATTTTCATCGTTGAGACTGGAGCAGCAGACTATTAGAAGCCATCTAGGTGTATCAAACAACTTGGAAAACCACTACAAGGTTCACTCCATTTGAGCTGTTATATAGAAAAATAGCCATGCTACCCATTGAATTTGAACACAAGACTTTGCGGACAACATTGGAGTTAAATATTGATCTTCCTACAGCACAAAAAGAGTGATTGTTGCATCTCAATTCCTTGGATGAAATGCACAAATCTTCCCTACAGTAAACTAAAATAGTCTAGAAACATAGGAAAAAATGACACAACTCGCATATTAAGAACAAACAGTTTCAAGTTGGTGATTTGGGCATTGCTATACGATTCAAGATTCAAAGAAATACCAGGCAAGTTGCAGACAAGATGGCCAAGGCCTTATGAAATAAACCATGTCTTCACAAATGGAGCCATCCAGTTGACCATAATTGATCTAGTACATTTCAAGATATTAGTCAATGGACATCGACTAAAGTTGTATCACCAACCTCAAACAAAAGAAGACTTCCTGCAGTAGTTCTGACAAAAATTTCAAATGAGCAACAGGTAACACTTCCTACAGTAGAGGGTGCAAACCTTGTTCCTGTAGCTCTTTAATAGAATTACATCAAGCATTTCCATAATTAAAAATTCTTGTTTACATGAAGTTTATTCCTCCATTCACTTTCCACTTCTTTCCAACTCATCTCATTTCTCTATCTTCCACCCACCCACCTTCCACATCATCAAACTTTTCCTTTCTTTTCTTTCAATAAGAGCCGAGTACGCTGAGGTAAGCCACCGCCACTTTTGTTCCACTCTCACCTTCTTTTTTTGGCACGTATGAAGATCGAATGAGAGGTACAAGGTTATAAATTTTTTCCATTTTTAGTGCATAGATTTCAATGATTATATCTAGTACTGCAATAAATATATCATTACGGCATTAATCCAGTTCCATTCCTCATGCCAAGTATGTCAAGTGTGGACACTTTTCAATGTCTCGTAGGGAAGGGAAGTGTATTAATTCCTAAAATGTCATTTCTATTTAATTCCTACAAGATTTTATGTCACCTCAAATTTGTACTTCGCCTTTGTCTCATTAAAGTCCATTACTATATCACACAATTGTCGTACATTTATTCCCAAAGTATCTCTGATTGTCAGTGTAGGCACCTGAAAATGGACAGGCTTGTGACTTTGCATTAAAAACACTAATTTTTATCTATTAATTAATGGTTTTTAATCATTAATTAATCATCTAGTTTCCTCAAAATTCATTCCCAAATCATCTAATAAAAATCCAAAAATTAATTAAATAATTATTTTTATTTAATTAATTAACCTTAATTGATTAATTACCATTAATTAATTAAATTCAATTTTGTATAGTTTAAATTCAAATATTTAAACTTACTAATTAAATTCTTCTAATTAAATTAATTTCAATTAAATTAATTTCATTTCATTCAATAAAGCAATTCTAAATAAAAAAGAATTCAATTATATCACATGTTAAAAACTTTAATTAAATAAATGAATTAAATATTCATTTATCTTCAAAGAGATAACTCCAATTATATCACATGGGTTACTCCACCCATCTCTCCAGTCCACATGGGTAACTTCACCCACCTCTTCAGTTCAGAAAGGTAACTCACAATTAGCTCTTCAGTCAACCAAACTTTGTCTCCTCTTTACGAATTAAAGAGGTGGAGTTTACTGATGACTTCTCTAGTTCCCTTTGATCTCAACCGTTCATCTCCCTATCTCTGGGATTGATCTCACCCATTCATTTCATCCCCAATTCCTATATAATAAACCCTTCATAACCATTTGAAGGATCTAGGATTTCAAGCTCTCGTGCGCCATTACTATGTCAATTTGGTTCTAGCATTCAAGTCATCTTGCGATC
>MU227730.1:2106242-2124044 GCA_018584345.1 Thuja plicata
CACATGCATTACTCAAAAATTTTGTGCATGGTAGATTGCATTCATTTATTGCATAAGAAAAATCCAAAACATGTGCATAGTAGATCATATAATCAATGCATCCATCATCAATAACATCATAACTAACGTAGGAATGCATTCATCATCATCATATAATGATTCACTTTTTCAACAAATTAATGCTCATCTGATGCATTTTCTATGCTTAATTTGTTGAGAGCGCATACAGTCCACTTGCTATCACTGGGGCCAGCTGGGGCAGGATCAAATCTGAAAATTCTTTGACATGCTACGACAAGTCACATCGCATCAAAGAATGGAAAATATAGACACCTAAAAATGGACAGGCTTGGGACTTTACATTAAAAACACTAATTTTCATCTATTAATCAATGGTTTTTAATCATTAATTAATCATCTATTTTCCTCTAAATTTATTCCCCAAATCATCTAATCAAAATCCAAAAATTAATTAATTAATTAATTAACCTTAATTGATTAAATACCATTAATTAATTAATTAAATTCAATTTTCTATAGTTTAAATTCAAATATTTAAACTTACTAATTAAATTCTTCTAATTAAATTAATTTAATTTCATTCAATAAAGCAATTCTAAATAAAAAAGAATTCAATTATCTTACATGTTGAAAACTTTAATTAAATAAATGAATTAAATATTCATTTATCTTCAAAGAGATAACTCCAATCATATCACATGGGTTACTCCACCCATCTTTCCAGTCCACATGGGTAACTTCACCCACCTCTCCAGTCCACATGGGTAACTTCACCCACCTCTTCAATTCAAAAAGGTAACTCACAATTAGCTCTTCAGTCAACCAAACTTTGTTTCCTCTTTACAAATTGAAGAGGTGGAGTTTACTGATGGCTTCTCCAGTTCCCTTTGATCTCAACCGTTCATCTCCCTATCTCTGAGATTGATCTTAACCATTCATTTCATCCCCAATTCCTATATAATAAACCCTTCATAACTATTTGAAGGATCCAAGATTTCAAGCTCTCGTGCACCATTACTATGTTAGTTTGGTTCTAGAATTCAAGCCATCTTGCGATCACACACTTATTTCAATTAACAAATTCTCGACACTTCTCAAGTCATAGACGCTACCCACACCAATACTGAGCATCAAGAACGGCATTTTGGAAAGAGTAGAGAGAGACAATAGAAGCTTCAAGCACTTTGGGGTTTGCATTCATTTGTTTTCCTTTCATTGCTTTTATATTTTATTGTTACATTTCAAGTTATTCGTTATAGTAGTTCTTGTGTGCTTGATTTATATCATTGTAAAACCTTTGCTACTAACCCTTGCCTTTGGAAAGCTTGGGAACCATGAATCACGAAAAGAGGCATACAGTCAGACCTCATGTGACTTATAATTAAGTTATGTGGCAACCCGCAGTAAGAATTATAATTTCTCTTTTTAAAATACATCACCATTATTCATATTGAGGATAACAGAGGAATTTAGAAGGAAGTCCATAGTTTTTCAAAAATGAGTAGTCTAAAATTTAAGGAACAAGGCATTTATCTACTACAGAGCAAACAAATTGGAAATTGGCAAGCACAAATGGGAGGCTAGTTATAGAGACACGAGATGGTAGTGCATGGTGTGTTACTTTTAAATGGTGAAGCGGTAAGAAGGTTTAATGCATGTGGCTGGTTAGGTTATTTCTTAAAGCTAACAAAATCTAATGAGGACTCAGCAGTTGAATTTGCAAGTAAATTCAAAGAAGAGAAAGCAACTGTATGGGGATTGACAGTGGTCGCAACAGAGGAGCAGATAGAAAAATTTATTGGATTACCAATGGTTGGAGAGCACTACCCTAATGTTCACGATGCTAGATCAGCTAGGGCCTAGTTTACCCTACCAGGCGACCCTCAACTGGAAATTAACAAACAAGGGTGCAAAAGAATGTCTATCCCTCTACCGTCTAATGAGTTGGCTATGCATATTATCAGGTATTTTACATGTGAAGGGAGATTTTCTAATTTGCACACACATCATTTCAAATTACTAAGTTATTTAAGGCATAATCTACCAGTAAATGTCCCCAATTTCTTGTACAATATGATATGCATTAGTGCTGAGGAGACCCAAAAAGGAAATGTCAATTCTATCACCCACCATGCCCCAATTAAATTATTAATAGAAAGATCTCTTAGGGATGCCTCTCCTATGGCATGGTCAGATTTTGTCCAGCATAAAACCCTACAATCACAGGTTAACCCTAATGTGCAATTTGGTCATGATTATGCAATAAAAATTGACCCAGCCGATGAGCAAGATACCCAGGGGGCAGAAACTAAAAATCTGCAAGAAAGTATGCCTTTACTTTCTCATGAGAGAAATGTACCCACTTCTTCCCGAACCAAAGGAAAATGAAAAATTAGAGGGATAAACTTCTTTTCCTACAACCAAACCACAAACCCCTACTTATTCAAAGGGGAAGAAAAGGAAGTTGGTTCCTGCAACAGCTACTCTTGCAGTAGAGAAGCCGAAGAAGGCTATGAAGAAAAAGGCTATAGAGATTAAGGAAACCCCTATGTGAAGAAGCCCTAGAATGAGAGGATAGCTACCTAGAGTGTCCTCAGAGAGCCAACCTACTTCTCCTTTGCAATTTGATGAACAACCCAATGTACAAATCATTTCATTCCAGACGACTCCCCAAATCAGTCTGCAGTTCCAGACTTTCCTCCACATTCAATAGAAACTTATGAAGTTGAACCTAATGTTTACCAAAATAGTCCCTAGGAAATCCATCAGGATATTCCAGACAGAAACAAGGAGAGTGCCTCAGTAACCCATTAGTCATCCTACACAGAAACTGCCTTAGTGCCCTACAACAGAACTTGGTTAATAAGTTTCTTAGAGCAGTCATGGAAGGAAAAAAGGAAGTAGAGTAACCAGGTAGAGGATTGTGGCCCAATCACCTTGCAAATGCTTCTCTTTGGATTACATAATAAGTATGTTTTAACAACAACTTATGGGGAGAAGAGAAAAAGAAACTGAATAAATTCATAATAGAGCAAGGAGATGAGATTGCAGAATTGAAAGAGCAATTGGAAAAATAGAAGCAAAAGATGGATCATGCCCTCAAATTGGCTGATCAAATAATTGCATGTAGACCACCTCCTATGGTTTATACCATATTTCTGAAATAATAGTTCCTCTTGTTCCAACTAATGATGACCATTAAAGATATAGATTCTGAGTTCAAGTCAGCCCAAGAATTTTATGGCCTTTACCAGACCCTTCCTTCATGGCAGAAAAATCTAGTTTGTTAACTCTACATGCATAACTTCATCATTCTAGTAGAGATTGAGTGGAACCCTTTACTTTATATAGGGGATGTACACCTAAGGGCATTAATGTCTTGGGTGCACAATGAAGCCAACTATGACAGATAGCTGGAAAACTATAGGGAATAGGAGAAAACAAAGCCATTACCATTAAGGGCAGAGAGCAGAAAGCTAGATATACTCCTTAGAGATTGGTTCAATTTGACATATGGAAAAATTAAGGAGGAAACCAAGGATAAAATTTTTGGAATTCGAACAAAGGTCTATGCAGAGTATGATGGTTTGTCTTACTTCACCTTTCTGAGAGCCCTAGTTAGTGCTAGAAGCAGATGGGGTAGGTTATCCGAAGTATTGAAGAAATCTGAACCACACAATCCTATCAACCTCAAAGCAGCTATTCAAAGAGTACCAAAATATATTCAACTGGGAAGGCAAATTAGACAGGAACTTTGGTGTCCACTCACCATGCAGCCACCAATGCTCCTATGGCCCTTGTATGACATCAATACTAATAGACTTGACTGACTATAGGAGGATCATAGAGTGGATGTCTGGGAGAAGACAAGGGGATTTTACTACACTTTTAAGAGCTAGAGGTGATGGAGGACAGAGGTTGGAGATTTCAGAGCAACTACCAGAAGATGTAATGCTTGAGGACAAGCATTCATCTTACCAAGGGGCAAATGATGAGACCATTTACTGTCTCTATTATATTAATCTTTTTACTTTGTTTTTAAGTATTACCAGAACAATTTTGGACTTATAATTAGTTGAACTCATGTCAAAGTACAAATAGAACCATTAAACCTATGGGTAGAATAGATATGTCATATTGTGCCAATATTATATATATTTTAGTATTTCATATAATAATCAGAATGTGTGTTCTAATATCTGGATTAATTTTATTAGGCTACTTGTATGAATATCTTTGCATAATAACTAACCTACCAGGAAATGAGAGCCGCTTGGGAGTGGTCAATAGCATTCAAAGAGAATGATAAAGACCAGCTACAGGCGGATAACCATCACGGCATTAGAAGACACAGCTACTGCAAATAAGGATCCATTGTTTCATAAATGCATGAACAAAGTATAGCTATATTCCTTTTGTACTTCCATCATGTTGACTTGGTCACCCAAACTTCATTACATATGTCGTGGGTTGTTGTGTTTCTGGTTTTCTCTCTCTGGAATAGTTTCAGTTAGATGGTTCCTTTTATGATTTAGAATAAAGAATTCAATCCTCTATTTATAGGGAGGAGACTATTATTTTTTAAGTTCAGAGATTTTGGAATACAATGTTATGATTGTATCTTGCACAGCAAGTTCATTTTCAGTTTTACGTACCATTCTCACATAATCAGTTCTTGGAATACAATGAAGTAACTTTTGGTTTATATTCTATGTTCATAGATTAGCAGAAGCTGACCAAGGGGGCCCACTTGGGAGGTGGCTTAGAGTAGAAGTAGAATAGATTTACTTCCTACATTTCCAACATTCTAGATAGAAGATTATAGTTTCTTCCTGCAGCATTGTACTCTATGAATGTTCTTGCAGCACTTGCAAGGATAGTTATAGTGAATGCTTTAGGTTGAAAGAATAGGCTTAAGTAGAGTTTGCAATTTGTAGTGTTCATTTAAATAAGGAGTAGGTGTGTTTCCTTTCCTACAGCCTTAGTATAGATTCCTTTCATGTATTTTAATTTTTTGCAGCATAGGTAGAGTGACTCTTTAAGGAACTTAGTGCACATACTGTGTCGTACCATTTCAAGTATATGTCCCTGGATTGAAAAAATAAATGTACCTCATGGTGGGAGAAGTGATACTTAGATTGAATAAACTATTCCTAAGAGAGGCTTTGGGCACGATTACTAAGCACCTATTATGAGGTGGTTCAACATCTTTTGAACATCAACCAAGCATAATCAATAAGAAACCTTTTCTTGAACATGTTCATTCCAAAAATTCTTTCCAAATTGTAAATAATGATGAGGTATCACAAACAAGACTCATCAAGTAGAGCAAGTTCAAATCCAAAATTTTAAAGAATTTGTTTCAAAAATTGGATCAAACAAATAATTTACCTGTGTCTAGCAGTGGATCACCCCAAAACAATCACATGGATGACATACTTACGTCCTCTCAATAAATTAACCTTCAAGAAACATCCATGTTTCCCTCCAACCCTTCATCCCTACAAACTTCACAAGAGAAATTTCCCCCATCCCCATCAAGTGATTCTTCCAACAATGAAACCTTCCAATGGCTATCCACAGAAGAAATCCATATCCCAAGTTCCTTTAAACAAATTCCACCATGTCCTCCAATTTCAATCAAGCCTATTCATGAGATTCCTATCCAAAGTCCATCTTCCTCATATCAAAACATTGACCCCTTTCAAGAACCACCCTTGCATGTCCAAATTCACATCCCATGTCAAGAGGATGATAAAAAGAATGAAGAAACATGTTCTAAATATAACCAAGATCAAGATCCCTTCAATGACCAATTCTATCCTATTGTTGACCAAGATACCATTTCCCTTGAGCCTCATGATGATCCCACTGTCCTTATCCCCCTATCCAAAATGATCCTTTTCCACCTCAAGAGAGAAATGTCCTTCCAGTTCTCACTGACCTTCCACTTCCTAAGCAAGATCATGATCTCCCTTCCATGTTAGTGCAGGAGCACCCTAAGGTCTTTAGGAAGATCTTTAGTCATTTTGGCTTGTAGGTTGGTTTGGCCAACCATCCATGAATAAGGACTATGTTATAAAGTCTCTAGTGTGTTTTTAGGTGTGTTTTAATGTTAGGAGAGATTAGGGTTTGTGAGTTGTTGAGTCAAGTTGATTCTAGGGGTCTAGAACCTAGAAGTCAACCAAAAGGTCAAAGGGTTGACCAAAACTCCAAAATGGGGAGATTTTCAAGTTTTTAATATTTTCAAGTCATTTGAAGTCATTTGGTAAGTTTTGAAACCAAATAGGGCCATCAAAGTTGAGAAAGTGTCATTTTGACAAAAGTTGTCAAAGTTGTCATGACAACATTTCCTAGATTTTAGGAACAGGATTTTATGATGCCCAAATCCCAACAAAAGGGTCTAGACATGTGGGATGAGAGTATATAAGGTTACTTCAACCCTAATCTGATAGTTAGATTTCATTTTGTACGGATTGGTTATTGGAAAGAACCAATTTTAAACTGTAATTAGCATACAGAGCCATCATCCAACACTTTTTTGGATTGAATGGATTGAATGAAAGAATGGAGAGTGTTTAATATGTAATTTCCTAGATCTTTGTGGCATTATTTTAGTCTTTTGTTTATTCTAGTTAGCTTTTAGTAAACCTTTTATGTTTTGCAAGTTCACTGTTCAATTTTGGACCAGTCATGTAGAAAATGGATTTTCTTGCCATTCTCGTGGTTCAAATTCCCATGACCACTTGGAATCCATTAAAGCCTTGTATATACTATGTAGATATGGTGTGTGTAGTGTGTGTGTGTGTAGGGGAAGCAAGAGAACATGTAGGCCCTAGGTGAGTACTGGTTATTCTGGCTAGGGTAACTGAACAGTGCAGAGGCAATGGAGGTTGCTAATTGATTGGTATATGCCAATAAAGGATAGAGTAGTGTAGAGGCATGAAGTGCAGACCTTTTGATGCAAGGAGAAGTTTTGAGGAACTCAATTGATCAGTTCAAGAAGTTCAAGAAACCAAACCAGTCTTCATGCCTTAGAAACCCTTATTTTTAGGGGTTTGGTAGAAGTCCACTGTACAGATAGTGTGGGAATTGGAGACCTAGAAAATCTCTAAGGTTAGGAAAAACCCACAAATAATATGTGATTAGATTCTAGGGGTATTGAGGGATTTTTAGAGAAAATCCAGATTTTCAGTGTTTAGGAGAGGCCTAAAAGACTAGAATATTGAACCCGATTGGAATAAGGTTGAAATATCCTCAATATTGGATCAAGGAGTGTTGAAAGGACTTAGGAAAGAGTCAAGGAACCAACTCACAAGAGGGAATGTCAGCTAGATGGCTAGGTGATCAAGGAAGCCATGAAAGAGTAAGGATATGGAGAATGGTTTAGTGAAGTATTTGAAGTTGGTGGAGAGCTCCTAGTGTGTTAGAGGATCAGAGAGATATCCTCTAGTTAGGGTAGTGATAGAGACCCTAAGGAAGACCAAGTGAAGGTCTTGGAGAGAGAAATAAAGCTCTAGGAGAGGATCTCCCCATCAAATTGGTATCAGAGCCAGGTTAAAAGGCTTAGGAGTGGATTAGTGTATGTTAGAATGGAGTGAATCCATAGGTGAGGACATCATGGTGACCAATGCAAAGTTGGCCAAGGATTTGTCAGAGAAACAAATCAAGAATAGGCTTATTGAAGAAGCAATGGAAGAGATGAAGATAAAGATGGCAGAGGTGGTAGAGACTACTAGCAAGTTGAGAGAAGAGATGTATGAAGGGATAGATAAAGGAAAGAAACAAGTAGAAGAGGAGGTAGAACCAAAGCCTGGCCCTCTTCTACCTAAGGAACTTAAGGCATTGAGTGGAAAGGCTCTAGAGGGTATACCAATGTTCTTTGGTAAGATGGATATATAAATGGTTATGTAATGGCTTGAAGGGATGGAGAATCACTTCAAGTGTGATGGGATCACAGAGGCACAAAAGGTAAAGATAGCCAAGTCAAGGCTAAGAGGGAAAGCACTCACATCATGGAAGTTCTTGCAAAAGGAAAGATAGAAAGAGGGAAAGAATCCCATAGAAAATTGGAAAATAATGGTTGCAAAGCTGAAGGAGAATTACCTTTCAGAAGATTATGGCATTCAACTACATAAGAAGAGGCAGAACCTTAGGCAAAAAGACCTAGATGTGCCAGCCTATACTCAAGAATTTTAGAAGCTTTGTCATAGATAAAGAATCCAGGAGACAGGGAGTATCAAATTTACAAGGTACCTTAATGGATTAAGGTGGAACATTCAAGAAGAACTTAGTCTCTTTACCCTGACTTCCATTCATAGTTGTTTTCAAATGGCTTTGAAAGTGGAAGAGATATTCAAGAAGAGACAAGATTCTAGCTCTAGAGGTAGAGGAAGGGGGTAGAGACAATAGAGGTGGCCATAGAGGAGGTTCAAGTGGAAGAGGTAGTGATAGTAGAGGTCAAAATGAATCTAGGTATATAGAGAAAGGATAGGAATCAAGCAGTAGGGGTAGATACAATAATAGAGGAAGAATTTCTTACAATGGTAGAGGAAGAACAGGAGGTTTTGGAAGAAGCTCTCACTTTTCTTCCATGAAATGCTACAACTGTGGACAGTTGGGACACCCTGCATATAGGTGTCCAGATAAACCAACATCCTCACAAGGGGAGAATAAGATATCTTATGTCCAAGAAGAATATTTCTCTAAATAATTAGAAGTAAGTCTGGATTCAGAGAAAGGAGAACACCTTATGTTGAGAAGAATACTAATCAAGACACCCACCAAAGATGATCACAAGCAGAGGAGGGCTCTTTTCAGAGTAAAATGAAAGATATTGGAGAAAGTTTGCAAGGTGATCATTGATTCAAGGTCAACAGATAATGTTATATTTGAGAAGCAGTAGAGAATTTGAAGCTCACCAAAATCCCACATGTGTGTCCTTATAAAGTTACATGATTGAATAAGGGCCAAAATATCTTAGTGAATGAACAAGTGTGGATAGAATTTTCCATTGGAAAGTATCAAGATAGGATACTATGTGATGTGTATCCAATGGATTATTTCCATCTATTGCTTGGCAGACCATGGTAGTATGACAAAGAAGCTATCCATAATGGGAAAGATAATAAGTACTCCTTCAAGAAAAATGGGGCAACATTCAAGATACAATCCTTACTAGAGGAAGACATAGTCGAGAAGGCAGAATCCAGTACTTTTTTTATTGAGTGGGAAAGAATTCTTAAAGGATATGAAGGATGAGGAAGTTGGCTATGCAATCTTGTTAAATTCAAATGAGGAGGAGACTCATAAGCAAGAACCTATGCCAAAGGAAGTGAGAGAATTGTTGGATTAGTTCAAGGACATAATATTTGAGGGGACACCGGCTTCACTACCACAAAAGAGGGAGATAAGTCATCAAATTGACTTCATACCAGGAGCATCCTTACCAAACAAAGTTGCATACAAGATGACACGAGAGCAAAACAAGGAGATAGCCAGGCAAGTGCAAGAATTGTTGGATCAAGGACTGATTAGGAAGAGCATAAGCCCTTGTGTTGTCCCAGTGATGTTGGATCCTATGAAGGGAGGTAAGTGGAGGATTTTTACTGATTCTAGGGCAATAAAAGAATAACTATCAGGTATAGATTTCCAATTCCTAGAATAGAAGACTTGATGGATTGCTTGGGGGTGATAAGTACTTCTCTAAAATTGAATTGAAGAGTGGGTACTATCAAATTAGGATGAAGGAAGGTGATGAGTGGAAGTCTACATTTAAGGCTACAGAGGGGTTATATGAATGGTTACTTATGCCCTTTGGTATTACCAATGCACAAAGTACCTTTATGAGGGTGATGAATGAGGTCTTGAAGGACTATATAGGAGTTTTTGTAGTTGTCTATTTAGATGACATCCTCATATTCAGTCAAAAAAAAGAGGATCATATAAAACACTTGGAGTTAGTGTTAAAGAAGTTGTAGGAGGAGAAACTCACCATAAATATTCAGAAGAGTGAGTTCATGAAGGAAGAATTAGTCTACCTTGGATTTTTAGTTTCCAAGGGTGACTCAAAAATGGATAAAGAGAAAGTAGAGGCCATATTGAACTTGCCTACTCCTAAGATAGGGATTGAAGTTAGGAGCTTCCATGGGTTAGCCCAATTCTATAGGAATTTCATTAGGAGATTTAGTGAGATTTGTGCTCCAGTCCTAGAGACTATCAAAGGAGGATTGAAGACTAAATTTATATGGACCAAGGCAGCTAATGAGGGGTTTGAAAGGTTGAAAAGAGAAGTATCCACTCAACCTATATTTTTTTTACCTATCTTTGACAAACCATTCATTGTGGAGTGTGATGCAAGCAGAATTGTAGTGGGAGTTGTCCTAAGCCAAGAAGGCAGGCCTGTGGCCTTTTTCAGTGAAAGACTAAATGAGGCTAAGTCTAGGTAGTCTTCCTATGACTTGGAGATATATGCTCTTGTACAAGCCTTAAAGAAATGTAGGCATTACCTATTGCCTAAAGAGTTTTTTTTCTTTACAGACAATCAAACATTGAGTTACATAAACACTCAAGACAAGCTTAGCTTGAGACACATTAAATGGATGGAGTTCCTATAGTTATAAACCTTCACTATAAAACATAAGAAGGGGGTGCAAAACAAAGTTTTTGATGCCCTTAGTAGGAGACTACTCACCATTAAGGAGATTCAGTTGCAAAGTATAGGAGTTGAAGGTTTTAGAGACCTATATGAGGGAGATTTAGATTTCTCAGAGATTTACAAAGTGTGCAAAGATTTTGAGAATCAATTTCATAGTGAGTTTGTAGAGTATACATTGTAGAATGGGTTTCTATTCAAAGGCAATAAACTTTGTGTTCAAAAAGTCTCAATGAGGGAGAACCTCATATAGGAGAAAAATAATGAGAGCCTAAGTGGACACTTTGGACTAAACAAGACACTAGACCTAGTGGAAAGGTTCTATTGGTGGCCAAAAATGCAAAAGGAAGTAAGGAGATATGTGGAACAGTGTGGCATATGTCAGAAGGATAAAGGCACTTCATCAAATGTAGGACTTTACCAGCCATAACCTATCCCAAACAAACCTTCGAAATGTATAAGTATGGACTTCATAGTGGGGTTACCTAGAACTCCAACTAGTTTAGAAAGTGTGTTTGTAGTGGTAGACAGGTTTAGTAAGATGAGCCAATTCATCCCATGTAAAACAACACATAATGCTAGTCATATTTCCTACTTGTTCTTCAACGAGATATTGAGGATTCATGGTCTACCAATGAGTATTGTTGCAGACAGGGATGTGAAGTTCATGGGGTACTTTTGGAAGAGACTAGGTACAATCTTATCTCATGGATCTACCTATCATCCTTAAATGGATGGGTAGACTAAATTAATAAATAGAGTTCTTGGGAAATTTCTTAGATGTCTAACAAAGGAATATGGACAAGGATGGGAGCAAGTTATCCCACAAGAAGAATTCACCTATAATGATAGCACAAATAGGACTATAGGGAAAAGTCCATTTGAGATTGTGTATGGGGCACACCCAAGGGGTGTGATGGAACTCAGAGACCTCAAAGGATATGAGGGAGTTAGTGGACATGTTGATGACTTCACACAATAATGAAGGAAGTCCATGAACCAGTGAAAAAAACCTTAATGGAGGCCAATAAAAAGTTGAAGGCTAAAAGAGATGAGGGAAGAAGAGATTTGCAATTTGAAGTGGGTGAACTAGTAATGGTGTTCCTGAATAAGGAAATACTACAAAAAGGGATACCTAGTAAGCTACAGATGAAAAGGATTGGACCTTGCAAGATATTGGCTAAGTATGGACCCAATGCTTACAAGTTGGAGTTGCCCAAGGAGATGTCAATTTCTCCAATCTTCAATGTGAAGGATTTGATCAAGTATAAGGGGCCATATATGGATGAGTTTCAATACAGTACAGAGGTGCATAAGGATGTGGGAGAGTTCAAGACTCTAGAACAGGTCAAGCCACAAGTGGAAAAGATATTGGATTCAAGGGTAAAGAAGAAGACAAGACACAAGGGCTATATGGAGCATCTAGTGAAGTGGAGACAACAACCAAAGTCAGAAGCCACTTGGATAGATGAGAGTGACTTCAAGAAGTATGGAATCAGTGAGGAGTTCCTGACACCACAAGTACCTTAACTTGCTTGTTGCAGGGGGAGGATGGTGCAGGAGCACCCTAAGGTCTTTAGAAAGATCTTTAGTCATTTTGGCTTGTAGGTTGGTTTGGCCAACCATCCATGAATAAGGACAATGTTATAAAGTCCCTAGTGTGTTATTAGGTGTTTTTTAATGTTAGGAGAGATTAGGGTTTGTGAGTTGTTGAGTCAAGTTGATTCTAGGGGTCTAGAACCTAGAAGTCAACCAAAATGTCAAAGGGTTGACCAAAACTCCAAAATGGGGATATTTTAAATTTTTTAATGTTTTCAAGTCATTTGAACTCATTTGGTAATTTTTGAAGCCAAATAGGGCCATCAAAGTTGAGAAAGTGTCATTTTGATAAAAGTTGTCAAAGTTGTCATGACAACTTTTCCTAGATTTTAGGAATCGGATTTTATGATGCCCAAATAATGAATAGAGGGTCTAGACATATGGGATGAGAGTATATAAGGTTAATTCAACCCTAATTTGATAGTTAGATTTCATTTTGTACGGATTGGTTATTAGAAAGAACTAATTTTACACTGTAATTAGCATATAGAGCCATCATCCAACACTTTTGTGGATTGAATGGATTGAATGAAATCATGGAGAGTGTTTAATATGTAATTTCATAGATATTTGTGGCATTATTTGTCTTTTATTCATTTTGGTTAGCTTTTAGTAAATCTTTTGTCTTTTGTAAGTTCACTGTCCAGTTTTGGACCAGTCATGTAGAAAATGGCTTTTCTTGGCATTCCCATGGTTCAAATTCCTATGACCACTTGGAATCCATTAAATAATTGTATATAATATTTAGATATGTTGTGTGGAGTGTGTGTGTGTAGGGGAAGCAAGAGAACATTCAGGCCCTAGGTGAGTACTGGTTATTCTGGCTAGGGTAACTGAATAGTGCAGAGGTAATGGAGGTTGCTAATTGATTGGTATGTGCCAATAAATGATAGAGGAGTGTAGGGGAATGAAGTGCAGACCTTTTGATGCAAGGAGAAGATCTGATGAACTCAATTTATTAGTTAAAGAAGTTTAAGAAACCAAACCAGTCTTCATGCCCTAGAAACCCTTATTTTAGGGGTTTGGTACAAGTCCACTATACGAACAGTATGGGAATTGGAGACCTAGAAAATATTTAAGGTTAGGAAAAACCCACAAATAATATGTGATCATATTCTAGGGTTATTGAGTTATTTTTAAAGAAAATCCATCTTTTCAGTCTTTAGGAGGGCCAATAGGTGTAAAAAGGCTACAAGGCCTAAAAGACTAGAATCTTGAATCCAATCGGAATAAGGTTGAAAGATCCACAAGATTGGATCAAGGAGTGTTGAAAGGAATTAGGAAAGAGTCAAGGAACTAACTCACAAGAGGGAATGTCAGTTGGATGGTTAGGTGATCAAGGAAGCCATGAAAGAGTAAGGATATGGAGAAGGGTTTAGTGAAGTGTTTGAATTTGGTGGAGATCTCCTAGTGTGTTAGAGGATCAGGGTGGTGTCCTCTAGTTAGGGTGGTGATAGAGACCCAAAGGAAGACCAAGTGAAGGTCTTGGAGAGAGAAAGAAAGATCTAGGAGAGGAGCTCCCCATCAAATGCCTTCCCAAGATCTCTTTCCAATTCAATATCAAGGTGTCCCTTCACCTTCATGTCCTCCAAAATATCCCATCATCCCTTTGGATCCCCCAAAATATCCCATTATTCCTCCAAATCCTCCTCAAGATCCATCCATCCATTCTTCTCCTTGTCCTAATCGTTCAAATCCCCCTTGTGATCCAAGCACATCTATGCAAGTTGTTCATGAACCCCGTACACTTCAAATGGGTTCCCCTAGTTCTATTGAGTGTAGTCCACCTCATGGTCCTATAAGTCCTTCCATATCATTCACACCTCATAATAATGGACTCACATCTTGTAGCAAGTATCATGTAGACACCTAAAATTTACCAGGTGTATCTCAAGCATTTGAAATTATAAATCTCAGCCAAATGCTTCATAATATCATCTCAATCCAAATCAAATGGACATTTATCAAATCAAAGGAACAAAATTCAAATAAAATTAAATGATCAAATAATTAAATTCAATCCTAAAGGGATTAATCAAATTATTCAATTGATTTTTCAATTGTATAGTTGAAATCAAAAAGATCAAATCCAACCCAATCACCCTTCCATGGCTAATTTAATTAAAAGATGGAGTTATTTAATTCCTAATTTATTTGAGACAACCAACAAACTTTCCCTCCATTTGAAGATGCCTCAAAGCTTTTAACTTAACCAAGCTTTGATCATGATCAACTCACTCTACCCCCTACCCTTGGGAAAATGCTATAAATACAAGCAATTTCCTTTGTATTTGGATCCAAGATTTCAAGAGCCAAAGCATCCTTATTATAGGCATATTGATAGAAATATTGAGAGCATATTGAGGAGAATTTGAGAGATTTGAGAGAGTTTTTAGCATTTGCATTATCATTTAGTATCATGTTTAGGAGTATTTTCTAATTTTCTTTCATGATCTTCGAGCATTTCTAAGCATTTTAAGCATTCTAGCTAGATTTGATCATTGAAATTCATATATATCTCGTTCTAGGATTATCCTTGAGAGAGATTAAGCCTGAGAGCTCTCTTAACAAAGCTTGGATAGAGAACCATGAGATGATATATTTTTGTTAGTTTCAATTCTTAGATTAAATTGTTTATCTTTCCATAGAATTGTTGCTTAAATTCTTAATTTCATGAAGGTGTATTTTCTTACACACATAATGGTGCCCACCGTGGGGCTCTAAGCCTCTGTATTAACATTTTTATTTTGACATTTGGTCTATTTTCTTTGTTTTTGATGTTTATTCTTACAGAAAATAGGAGAAGAGCCGCATATACGATGCAAAGCGTCGCTTACCAATGCCAAAATGCCGCCTGAAAAGCCTGATTCGTCTCCATCTTCTTCTCTGTTGCCGCTTGTTAGATAAATTAGACCGCCTATCAGATAAATCAGAATGCCTGTCAGATAAAGTGCACCACCTGCTAATGTTCAACAGCCACTTACCAGTATTTTGTGACTGCTCTTTATCATTTCTGTGCCACCTGATATCTTTATTTTACTGCCTGTGAAATTTTAAGAGCTGCGTAGTAATAGTTAAAAGTCGCTAGTAAAGTTTAAAGTGACACTTGCTAAAATTTGATAGTCGCTTTTTAGCTATTAAATGCCACTTAATAAATTTTGTTTCAAATTAATTTTTGGTTGATTCTGTCACTTTTCTAACTCTCTGTGTTTCCTATTTCTGCAGATGAAAAATCACCCCAAAGTACAGAAACCAAAAAAGCGGATCACAAGGCCTAGCAAGGAGGTAAGAGCTAAGACTAAAAATGATAAGGAAGTTCATAATGCAAATTTATTAGAAATATTATTTGAAGAACACTTATATGATCATTATATTAAGGTGTTTTTCGCTTATAAGAGAAAATTTCCTACTCTTTGAGTAAATTTGCATTCTTATGTCCTTAAAAGCTTTCATTAATAAATCTTTCATTGGAAAAGGCTTTTAGGAGTTTTTGTGTCTTGTAAAGGTTTTCAAGTTTTTCTTCACTTTGATGTGCTTTGTGTTGACTAACTTTGTTGGAGGAGATGGAGTGGGAATGATCAACACTAGGTGAGTAGAAAACAAGAAAAAAATTCAAAAATGAGCCTAGCCCTTTTGCTAGCATCGAAATCAGGTATTCCACTCATCAAGATTGCATTTGATTAAATTGTGGCATTCTTTGAATCTAGAATAATTAGACAATCTTTTATTTCCTCCAAATTGAACAAGCATTAGGCATATGCTCTTCACTTTTCAAAGTGAATCAAAAAGCCAAACGTGCAAAGCCAATTTGGTAGAAGGACAAGGATAGGCAAATTGAACCACACATTTCCTTTTTAAGAACCTCCTTGTCAAGAGGTTGAAAATGAAAAAACTTGCTTAAAGTGTTTGGAATGAAAGGAAGACAATAGGGATATGCTCTTCACTCTTTGACTGAATCAAATTCCCAAACTTGTTGGACCAAGTTCATTTTTCACTTTTATGCACATGTTAGCTAAAATAGAGATTTAAAGGGCCTGCCTCCCGAGAATTGCCTTACGAGGATGGTGAGAGGGAATGACCCAAAGTGGAAGATATTTTCTTTTACCACAATATCATCTGACCCACTATAAATGATGCACTTTACCTTAAATGGTAAGTGACTAAAACTTGTGCAAGCCATCCTCACTTCCTCTAGTAGTCCTTTGGGATTGTGCAAAATCATACTTTTGTGCGTGTGGGAAGCCCTCAAAGGGGTAAAGGATCTTGTCCAGATTTAGATCAGAATAGGTTGAGACCTGATAAAATAGTAGACCTACCTTTGTAGAGACATGTTTAAAAGCCAAATTTTTTGAGGCTAAGGTAGACTGCTTGGAAGATATTCTTGTACAAACCTGTTGAAACATCCAAGAACATACACTTTTAGTGTTGTTTTAGGGATATGGTGCAAATTTGATGTTTGTGTTGAGTTTGTACTTTATTTTCATGCAAGAATCTCCTGTAACAAGTCTGATCAAAACCTTTAAACTTTTAAAAATCAAAAAAATTGAAAATTTCAACTTTGATTAGCAAAGAGCCGCCTAAAAACAATTCTGGGCCTCCTGCAAACAATTCTGGGCCTCCTACAAACAATTTTGGGCCATCTACAAACAATTCTGGGCCACCTACAAGCAATTTTGTGCCGCCTACAAACAATTTTGTGCCGCCTACAAATTGCAGAGTGTCACGTAGATTAATTCTAGTAACCGCTTATCAACATTTAATGGCCGCCTACACACAGCCAAGTGCCACCTAGAAACAAAGAAGGGAAAACAACGGGCATTTCCCAAGGGTTTGGAAAGATTTTGAAATCATATTTGGATACCCTTTTTGGATTTATTTCTATCCAGTGCAACAAATAGATCATATTCCTTCGAATATCTATAATGATGAATCTATTTGAGAAAAAAATCAATCCTATGGTGGAGAATAATTATCAAAATCAAGATCAAAATCTCCATAGGACTCCATACAATGAAGTAACTAACGATGCAATATTGGAGGCATCCTAAGATCTCGTATTCCTTAAAATCATGGAACAAATTTTGATGAAGGATAAAGAAGCATATTTTGCTCAATTAGGAGCTACCCTTCCTCATAATGATGACATATCAACCTTAAGGAAGAATGAGGAAAAAAAAAAGGATACATCATCTAAAAAGCCATCGTTAAGATCAATTTTTCCTTTTCTTTATGATGATGGGCCATCCGTATCTTCATCTTCTTCACAAAATGAAGCGTTTGAGAGAAACAACCCTATCTTGGATCAAGGGAAATTTCATGACTACTCTATTTGTGATCACGAGAATGAAAAGCAAGGTACCACTCTCAAGCAAGATTTAAACCAAAAACCTCTATCTAGCAGGGTTTCTCCCATAGCCTTTACACCTTTCATCCTTCATCCATCTCACAAAACTTCACAACTATCCAAAATTCCTCCACCAAAGAGCAAGCCTAATGATGATACTTTTCACGTTGACTATGTCTACCCT
>MU227730.1:2134074-2207904 GCA_018584345.1 Thuja plicata
AAAATGATTCAAAACCTCCAGCTAACCCTTCCAAGGGTAAATCTTCTTCGAAGTCTACTGAGTCTACCTCCAAGACTAAGAAGAAATTAGTTGAGACCTATAGCTTTTGTGGCAAGGATGGACATCCTATTTCTAGGTTTTGGAAACATTTGGAGGCTCTAGAGGAAGCCATGCAGGAGCACCACATTTTAGCTCCTCAGTCCACATCCTCCCCTGCAAGCAAAGGTCATGCTCTTACTGCACGAGCTATGACTTTTGGGCCCACCTAGATTCTTGATTCTGGTTCTTCTCACCACATGACTCACACTCAGCAGTTGGTCACCTCACTTGCTCCTTGTGCTACTTCATAGATTGTTGTTGGGAACTCATCTCATCTTTCTATTTTGGGTTATGGTTATGTTGCATTAGCTGGGGGTTCTCTTCAGGATGTTCTCTTTGTCCCTAACATTTCGATGAACATTTTATCCATCTATCAGATTTGCCACTTTGGCTCTGGTAAGACAGTTGAGTTCTCACCACATGATGTGGTTATTTAGATTTTACATGATTCTAATATGATTCTGGCTACTGGGAGTGTTGACGCTGCATCCTGACTATACAGATTTGATGGATTTGAGTCTTCTGCTGGCATAGGTTCCTGTCTTATAGCACATGTAGATTCAGTGAGAAGACTTTGGCATGAGCGTTTGGGCCATGTCAATTACAGATATCTTCAGTAGATGAGCACACAGCCACTTGTTCTTGGACTTCTATAGATTACTTGCACTGATGGGGTTTGTCAGGGTTGTGTCCTTGGCAAACAACATAGGGATCATTTTCCTCAAGGATGAGCTACTCGTGCTTTGGCACCATTGGAGTTGATTCATAGTGACCTCATGTCATTTCCTACTCCTTTTTCTAGTGCCAGATATGTTCTTACTTTCATTGATGACTTCTCCAGGCGCACATGGGTGTACTTTTTGAAGTACAAGTCTGATGTCTTTGATTCATTTTGAGTCTTTAAGACATTTGTGGAGAAGCAATCTGGTCTTTCTATTTGCCAGATACACACAGATAATGGAGGGGGAGTATGTGAACCAAGATTTTAGGGATTTTTGCTCTGAACATGGTCTTCAACATCAGTTTTTAGTGCCCTACACCCCTCAGCAGAATGGTGTGGTAGAGAGAAAGAACAGACCACTTTGGGAGATGGCTAATTGTATGATATAGTCTAGGTCCATGGATTCATCTTTTTGGGCAGAGGCAGTCAATTGTGCCAACTATATTCAGAATCGGATGCCTCACAAGGTAGTTCAACATATGACTCCTGAGGAGGCTTGGTCTCATGTCAAGCCTGATGTATCTTCATTCTGAGGTTTTGGTAGTGAAGCATGGGCATTTGTGCCTGACGCTTAGAGGAGAGCGATGGAGCGGAAGAGCTGACAGCTCATTTTTGTTGGCTACTACGAGGATGTTAAGGCATACAAGTTGTTTGACCCTGATTCCAGAGAGGTCCTATTTCAATAGGATGTGCAGTTTGATGAGCGCCTTCCTGCAGTAGATACCCCACTTCCAGAGTCTACTTCACTTACCACTCCTCCCTCATCTCTTCTAGCTTTGTTTCAGGGTGATGAGGATGATGATCTTGGTGATCCCCATCTACCTCCACCACAAGATCCTCCACAGATGCCTAGATGGGCTTGTGTTACAGTTGATGCTGCAGGATCTCTGGCTGGTGACCCTTCCACCTCCCGTCGCACCCGGTCTCATATTGCAGGTTCTATTCTTCTAAGTCATGCTATTTTTGGTGACCCTCAAACATTTGGAGCAGTGATAGGACATACTGAGTGGGACAGTGCTATGGAGGAGGAGTATTCTTCTTTGATGAAGAATCATACTTTGGATCTTTGTTCTCTTCCTAAGGGGAGAAAGTTAGTGTGATGCAAGTGGTTGTATCATACTAAGTTTTTTGTTGATGGTTCTATTGATAGGTATAAGGCACATCTTGTTGCGAAGGGGTTTTCACAGGTTGAGGGTATTAATTACACTGAGACATTTTCCCCTGTCGCCAAGATGAACTCTATTCATCTTGTCTTATCCCTCGCAGCTTCTCAAGGATGGCCCATTTTTTAGATGGATGTGAAGAGTACTTTCTTGCACGGTGATCTTAGTGAGGAGATTTATATGGAGCAGCCTTAGGGATTTTTGCAAGATTCCTCCTTGGTTTGTAGACTTCAGCATTCTTTGTATGGTCTCAAACAGGCCCCTCGGGCTTGGTATGAGAAGATGGACTCCTTTCTGCTTTCTACAGAATTCACTCGCTGTCATTCTGATCCTACAGTCTACATTCAGCATCTTGAGGATGAGGTTTTGATCCTTGTGCTATATCTTGATGATCTTCTCATCACAGGTAGCTCATCTTCTATGATTCAGGATTTTCAGCGTGCATTAATGGAGTAGTTTGAGATGACAGACCTTGGTCTATTACACTTCTTTCTGGGTCTGCAGATTGTTCAGTCCCCTACTGGGATCTTTGTTTACCAGTAGAAGTATGCTCTTGATATGCTTTGGTGCTTTGATATGCTTGATTGCAAGCCTTCTCCCACACCTTTTCAGTCCAGTGTTACTTTTTCTACCTCTTGCACTTCGCCTTCAGTGGATCCTACCTTGTATCAGTAGTTGGTTGGCAGTTTGTTGTACCTGACACACACTCATCATGATCTCTCCTTTACAGTTGGTCTTGTCTCTTAGTTCTCTCAGGAGCCTCATGAGAGTCATTGGTAAGCTGCCAAGCATATTTTGAGATACATTCAGGGCACACTTCTGTATGGTCTCCATTACACATCAGGGGTTCCTCACATTGTTGGCTACACTGACTCAGATTGGGCTGGTGATGTTGATGATCGAAATTCTACTTCTGGCTTTATCTTTTGCCTTGGCTCTGGTCCTATCACATGGTCATGCAAGAAGTAGAATTATCATGCACTTTCATCTACAGAGGCTAAGTACAGAGCGGCAGTGCATGCTAGTCAGAAGATTTTATGGCTTTAGCAGTTGATGACCGAGTTTGGTTTTCCTCCTGATTGTCCCACTGTTCTATGGTGCGATAATCAAAGTGCTATTCACATTTCCCACAATTCGATGGAGCATCAGCGCACTAAACACATTGAGCTTCATATGCATTTCATCCGTCAGCAGATTCAGGATGGTGTTCTCACTTTGGAGTACATTCCCACTGATGCGCAGGTTGCTGACATCTTCACCAAACCCTTTGCATCTCCATGCTATCTTCAGTTGCGTTCTATGCTTGGGGTGATGAAAGTTGTCCTTGGGGGGTCTTGTTGAGGCCTTCCTTCATGTTTTTTTCAGCATTTTGTTGTATCTCTTTTTGGGGTAGAGTTTTTCCCACTGGGTTTTCTCTATTTCCCCGATTTACAGAGATTTCTTTGTAGTTGGGTACCTGATCAGGCCTTGTTGCCGGGACCCATTTCTTTTTCTTTCATAGCTATGCTAGGTTAGTTTCCTCCTGAGCTTCGCTTAAGGGGGGATGTTAGAGTAATAGTTCATTTTCCTTCATAATTAAATCACTTCGGTTTAATTATTAATGCTAACTATTATTCTATTCACTTAAGCTTCTCATTTGTAGGTGCATAATAATTAATATGTTTATTAATTATTAAATGCACAAACCTAGCTTTCTCCAGCTTTAGGGTTTCTCACCTTATATGACGCTTTTGTAATTATTGTATTTAGTTTTTAGGAAATAAGAATTTTTCTCTCACTCTGCTGAGATTTTCCAAACCCTTGCTTTTGTTTTTTGCTTCCTTGCTTCGTTCTTGTAACAGGTTTTCTTGCATGCAGCTGCTTCTAGGATTCGGTACTGCTCTTATCAGTTCCAACAATAATTGCACTTCTGAAAGCCAAAATATTTCTATCTTACTAACATTTCTTCGTCTAATTTTTTCTTTTTTCCTAACATTTCTTATGTGAATCCTAGCAATCATCCTTCTTTTCAAAAAATTGTCCTCATATCAATTTCTGCCCAATTTTTTGAGGGGGCATCCTACCTCCATTTTATCGATCCACTGGGGCATGATCTTCAATTTTTCTTTGAGCCAATGCTCATAATCGCATTGTATCAAAGAGGGGAAAAATGTAGACACCTAAAAATGGTTCAATGCTTGTGCCCCCTTTTAACATGTCTTCTATATTGTGTGTTTTATCTTTATCATTCACTAATATTGTGTCATTCTTCCATGTCATCAATTACTAACATTTCTCTCATTTTCTCCAAATTGATCTTCTTCCTAAATCAATCCAAGATCGATCCAAACTCATTTGATTCCAAACTCATATCAATGTCATATCAACCTCTTTCAATTTATCCTCTGGCGTCATCCAAGTTCATTAATGTCATTTCCAATCATTATCGTGAGAGTATTGTCAAAGCTCATCGATTCCTCGTGACTTCCTAAACTATTCCAAAATCATCAGAATTGATCCTAATCCTTATCAATATTATCAAAATCAAACCAATTGCACACTAATGCCTTCAATTTGGTCAATAATTCACTAATCTACCCTCTTGAGATGAATAACCTATAGTTTATCCCTATGTCCTAATTGAATAAATAAATTGACTTTATTTATTCCCTTTTTCCTAAATCTTCACAATTAATTAATTTCCTAATTCAAATTCATAGGATTTTATAATTTCATAAATACTAATTTAGATTTGTAAGGAATATTGATTTATTAATTGATTAAATCCTCCTAATCTCACCTAATTGTCATATCCCTTAATTGAGGATTCACATCCCTATTAAGGTGTTTCTTCAATATCTTCAATATTTCTTCATTCATTTTCCCCCTAATCGTGCTTCCAAGAATCCAACCTTCTTTTCCCTTCATTATGCATTGATTCTATGCAATCTTCACCTAATTGCCTCCCATTTTCTATAAATTGAGATGCATTCTTCTCTTTCAATTTTAAGAACCACTATCTCCTAGTATTCTCTTATCAACTTGTGTTTTCAAAGTTATTTGTGCAATCTTGTTATTGTCAAAGAACAACATAATCTACCTTCATGGAGAAGAAAGGAGGACATGAGAGATGAATTTGAAGGGAGTTCTAAGTTTTCATGCTTTATATTTGTGAACTTTCATTTTAAATGGCTTTCATGATAGATTATATAGGTTATCATATTGTTTAGGGTTTGTGGTTACCTAGATATGCTTTCATGCCTTTTTTTGGTCTTACAGTTAAGTTCATGGTCTTTCTTCTAAAGCTCTGCATTAGATTGGTCATATTCATTTGCAAAATGTGTTATCAATTGTTTTAGTAAAAGACAAGAGAAAATCAGTGTAAACCCTTTATCCACTATTAAATTTACTGAGAAGTAGTAAATTGTGAAAGGTGCACCCGCCTGATTCTATAGAGCTCAAAGAAGGAGGACTAAATCCTCATTAATCAGACTTTTACTTGTGTGAATAAAAAGTTGGGAATCTAAGAGTCAAGCATAATTTCTATATTGAGATTCTACAAGAAAAAACTCTAATAGGAAGCACAAAAAAGACAAAAATTACATTTTACATCTACAGCTATAACTAAATGTTCCACTTTGTCACGCAATTGAAAGAGTGCAAAATAAATAAAACAATGATTCAGTGAGGTTCTTTGACAGTGCTATACTAAAAGAAACATGTTCAAGCTTGAAAAGAAACACTTCAAAATATAATGCATAGAGTTAACATAATGATCCAACGGAAATGGAAAAAAGCTACATAATATAAGATATAAAGTAAAGAGTTGTTCACTATCATAGAGCAATAAATAGTAATTAAAGGGGATATGGAATGACTCTTGTACACAAGCCCAAACAAATGATAATAATCTTCAAGTTCATAATTACAAATGACAAACCAGTACCTGGAGTGGTAAAGTGATCTAATGACAGTGCAAAACAACAAAGGTGTTAACATGTAAGTCAAGTAGTATATTGATGCACTACACAGATAGAACAAAGTGAGTAATCAAATCAAAATCCATCTATGGATTTTTTTATACCTTCAAGCAACATAAATTACATTTTACATCTACATATATATTTTTCTAAAGGAAATCCAATTGTCAAAATCATAGCACATAATATTCACATTATTTTACAGTATAGAAAAGAATCACACAGAGATAAGTAGTATATTTTCTCCTACAAAACAGAGATAATGGATTAAATTAGTAGTAAAAGTAGGAGATAATAATGTATTCAGTACCATAAAAGAACAGAAAAGGAGTAAATCCATATGTATGCTTATTTATGTATGCTTATTTATAAAAGTTCAAAAAAACACAGAAAAGTTTGAGCATAGAGGAGAAAGTATTCGAAATTAACATTAAACCCTCTAAGTTACCACATTTTAGAGGAGGCTCACGAGTTCCGTGTGTTATTGCAAGTAGCGGCCGCAAAGATCATAGAGTTCTTTAGAAACCCTCAGGTAGTGCAAATGGAACCCATATTATCAAAGACAAACAGAGCTATGAAGCATGTTCATTGTCTTTCATTTTGCAACAGACCAAGCTCAAATGGCTAAGGATATCATAATTCCTGTGGGAATGAGTGAGTTGTATGAAATGTGCAAGAAAAAACACTAGAAAGCCTCCAAGAACATCAACATCTAACCCTAGAGAGAAGAGACACCACCTAGCAAGAATGCAAAAAAAAATGTAAAACATGGAAAATAATTTTCAAGCCCTAAATTGTGGGTACATTATGATAGGTGTTTTGTCTAAGTATTTTGTGAAAGACAAATAAGAGTTCCCGCGGGTTCATGTATATTTTATATTTATGATATATTCATTAAATAAGATTTCCATATATTATTTAATGAATATTAAATATATATGTTTGTCTTATATCATGTATTTATTATTTATATATTTAGGCACTTGGGTAATTATTTCATGTTTATATTGTGAATAATAATAATTGGGTGTCCACTTATAAAGTGCCCAATTATTAATTATTCTTTTGAAATGCAAATAAAGAATTTATTTTTGCATGAGGGGATTTATTTTTTGAACTTCAAGTCTATTTAAGGAAAGAGAGAGGTATCTTAATTTTTCTTGCATGATGGAGGATTTTTGCACTGTTTTGAGCATGTTGAGATGCATTTTGACTTCAGTTGATGTTCCTCTCCAGTTACACATCATTTGGGAACCTTATTGAGATAGTTAGACTACACTAACTACTAGTTCTAGTCCATATTTGGGGGATTTTATCTCACATACAACCCCAAAGGATCTACATGCATTTTGGAGACATTTTAACAGTCTAGAGGTAGTTCAACATCAGTTTACAGTTCCACGTGAATAGGAGACCAGTTGAGGAAGATTTTAAGGGTGTTAATTGCATGTCTTTGGTAGTTTAACCTTTATTTTTCCTTCAGTTTCTCATGAGATTGACCCTTATGGGTTTTGAGGCCTATATCTTGTATTTTGGATCCCATTTTTTAGGGTTCATTTTCTTTTTTTCAATTTTTTGCATATTGTACATTTTGGAAAATTATATTGGGCATTTTTGTAGCAGAGTTTTTATCATTAGTTTTATACAAATATAGATTTGCTTCTCATTTGTTTTGTATTGAGCACTATTATGGGTTTTTGCTTATGTGTTGTGTTTATACCTTCATTTAAGTATACTCTTTTACTGTCAAAAGCATAATTCAATACATGTTTGTGTAGGTCCATGACTCTGTCCTCCATTTTTAGGTTGGAAATTGAGAAAGTAATCTTGTTTTCCTTTCAAGATTTGAAAGTGCCAGGACCCTTAATTTGAAATATTTTTGCATTGATATATGTCTGGGGTTGTGAAGTGTTTAGTGTCTTTAGAAGGTTTTTGGTGAAGTTATCAGCTGCAAATAACATATTACTCTGATGCATCACCTGTTAGTTTTAAAGGATGAATTCAAAGAACAAATGGCTGGAAAGTTGAAGGGTTGAAGTGCTACCAAGTGATGCGGTGAAGAGAAAAGAAGTGATGATCTGAGTCTAAGAGAAGAGATTGATGAAGTGTTGATGCCAGTAGTTAGAGAGAGCATAAAGGGATCTGATCAAGCAAGAGGTAGTTGCAGTTTTATAGATATTTTTACATGTTGTTGCTTATTTTCATTTGTAACAACAAAATCTCTTAGCCGAGTGGACTTAACAGTATTATTGTAAAATTCTTGAGAAATGTGACATTCTAAAAGAGTGTTCAAAGCCCTCTAACCAAGCCACTCCTAACATGGTGAAGATCTTAATGGGTCTGAGGTAAATCCCCTAACAAGGTCACATTTAACAAATGTATATTGTAATCTTTAATAGGATAAGCTTTTAACCGAGCATACTTCAGAAGAGTATTTTTTATTTGTGGGTGAAAATTCCCACAAAGGTTTTTCCAAAATTGGGTTTTCTTGTTAAATATGGAATCAAATGTGTTGAATGATTCATGTGCATGTTATTTACTACTTATGCAAGTTACTATTTTTATCAAAAATATTTGGTGATTCGGTTGTTGTTTATCGTACCGATTTGAATCAAAGTTAAGTTTTTAAGTTTAAATTATCATAAGTTTTCTTATTCACCGCCCTCTTCGTAATCAAACAATTAGTATCAGAGCTAAGTACTCCAAGAGATAACTTTAAAATACTTGAGTTAAATATCTAAATATGTATAAGAGGGATGCACCTAAGCTAAATAAGGATAACTTCTCTATATGAAAAAATTGAATGAGGTTACACCTATCTAGTATTGGAGATTAGGTAGTATATTATGTTGACAATTATCATACACCACTGGAAACTGGTCCCTTGACAGTTGAGAAGATAAGAGAAAAACAAGACCACAGACAAGAAATGATTGAGATATCATCTACTCTCACCAACTTTCAGCTCAATGACATTATAGGATGTGATACACAAAGCAGATGTGGGATATGATTGAATTGATACATGGTGGATACGACATGTTATGAAGGCAAAAGCTGAAATATTAAGAGGGAAATTTGATTTTATGAGAATGAAAGAAGGTGAAAATGTTACACTATACAACACTAGACTAAAGGAACTATGAATTCTATTAGACGTGTTGGAGGACAAATAACTGAAGAATATGTGACAAGAAAATTATTAAGGACATTGTTACCTATGTATGTCATATGAGTGTCTGCAATACAAGAACTAAGATCTATTCCTCACATGATTGTTCCACTAGAGGCTACCATAGGTAAGTTGATCACTTTTGAGCTTAATGATTTTGATAATAGTTTACCTGCTACTGCTAGGATTGAGTCTGCATTTAAATCATCTTTGAAGATTGGAAGTTCTAGGGAGTCTAGACCTAGTGATGGTTATGCAAGTAGCTCTATAAAAAGATTCTATAGATGCAAGAGTGAGTTAGAAGAATTATATGTTGAAGATGAAGAAAATGAGAGAGAATTTGAAGCTCTACTAGCTAGAAGACTATAGAGAGGTAAAGTCAAGTACCGAGGTAAGCTACCCTTGAAAATTTTTAAATGTAACAAGATTGGACATATTTCTTCTAGATGCCTTGACAATGAAATTGATGAGAAGAAAGACAATCAAGATGAGAACAAAAGAGAAAATAAATTTAGGAGATTCTGAGATTACAAAAATAAAGGTAAGAATTCATGTCATATTGCTAATGAAGGACTAATCGGTGATGACACAGATGATGATGCCAAAGAAGTTGTATATGTTTCCATTAGGGACAACTCTGATGAAGAAAAGAAAGAATAAAAATCCATAATATCACATGTAAGTAAAAATGATACCTAGATTATAGATAGTGGGTGTTCACGCCACATGACTGGTGATACACTTAAGTTTGTTACTATGGAACAACATAATGGAGGATATGTTAGATTTGGTAATGATGCTCTATATCCTGTGAAAGGTAAAGGTTCAATAATTCTGTTAAATATTACAAGATGTGATGATGTATATTGGGTTGAAGGATTAAAGTACAATTTGTTGAGTGTCACAGCTAAACAATCTAGGTCATCGACTAGAATTTCAATATGGGAAGGTAAAAGTATACATCTACTAAGAGTTGTTTGTATGCTAAAGTTGAAGATGCATGGTTATGGCACAAGAGATTATGTCATGTAAATTTTGAAAATCTAATTAAAGTTAGCAAAAAGAACAGAGTAAGAGGTCTATCAAGATTAGAGAAACCTAAGAATGTCATGTGCAAGGAATGTCAAGTTGGAAAAATTACTAAGTCAAATTTTACAAATAAGTCTTATGTTACACAAGGAATTTTGGACTCAATGCACACTGGCCTATGTGGACCGATGAAAATACAAAGCTACTATGGTGATAGATATTTCATTATGTTTGTTGATGATTATTCTAGAAGGATGTTTGTCATGTTTTTAAAAGATAAATCTGAAGCTTTCCATATGTTTAAGTGGTACAAGGCAAGATTTGAAAAGGAGACTATAAGAAAACTAAAGTGTCTGAGATCTGACAAAGGAGGAGAGTTTACTTCTGATGAGTTTACACTCTTCTGTAATGAACATGGAATAAAGAGAAAATTGTCTGCACCAAGGACACCATAACAGAATGATATAGCTGAAAGAAGAAATAGATCCATTGTGGATTGTGTGAGAACACTGATGATTAAGAAGGGTATTTCTCAAACTTATTGGAGAGAAGTCAACACTGCTTCTTACACACTTAAGCGAGTACAATTGAAGAAAGGTACACACAAGATACCTTATGAGATTAGGTATGATCACAAACCTAATGTGAATTATTTCAGTGTATTTGGAAGTATATGCTATATTATTAAATATATTAGAGATGGTAAGTTTGATTCTAAAGTATATGATGGAATATTCCTATGATATTCTACAAAGAGAAAAGCTTACAAATGTCTTAACAAATCTAACAAAATTGTGGAAAGTGAAAATGTGAGAATTGATGAATTTGCATACAGAAATGATGAGGATAGCAAGAAGGAACCTGAAGATTATCAAAGATTTGTATATGTTCAGCCATATGTTCCTAATACCTTACTGCATGCACAAATCAAGGAGGAATCTAAAGAGAGAGAACTATCACCGAATGATGGAAATGAAGTTCCATTGACTACCAAACATGTTCTAGAAAATTATGTAAGGAGACGCCACTCACTGAGTAAGATAATTGGAGACAAAGATTTGGGAATTATGACAAGAATAAAGGTAAGAGAAAATACATGCTTAATTTCTTAATTAGAACCAAGAAGAGTTAAAGATGCATTGGAAAATGAAGAATGGGTTAAAGCAATGAAAGAAGAGTTAGATCAAATTGTAAAGAATAACACATGTACTTTAGTACCAAGACCTATAGATAAAAAATTAATTAGTACAAAATAGATTTTTAGAAATAAATTGAATGAGCATGGAGATGTAGTGAGAAACGAAACAAGACTAGTTTGCAAGGGATATGAACAAGAAGAAGGAATTGACTATGGTGAAACTTTTGTACCTATTGCTAGATTAGGAGCTAGATTAGGAGTTACTAGAAGGTATGCAAGAGGAGACTACCGATCTAGTTACTACCTTTTGTGATAACACAAGTGCTATAAAAATATCAAAGAATCTAGTAATGCATTCTAAGACCAAGGACATATCTATCAAGTATCATTACTTGAGTGAGAAAGTTCAAGACAAGAAAGTGATGTTGGAGTATGTGAACTCAAAGGAGAAATTAGCAGATAAATTCACTAAGCCACTACCGAAGGATGCTTTTGAGTATCTCTGAGGTAAATTAGGGATCCTACCCATATCCAACATTCAATAGAGAAGATGCATGTTGCATCAATTCTAGTACTCAATAGAATATCTATTTTTTGAGTTGATGCTAGTTTTCACACTTTAGGTGTTGTCTGACGTTGTGTAAAGTAATTTTGTATGCAGATATTTATCAGTACATGCAAGGTATGATCCACTGCCTAAACAAGTTTTCAGGAGTATGAACCTTTGGAATTGTTGTCAAAGATGGAGAATGAATAATTGATGAATACAGAGATTAAGGGAGAATTAATGATTGAAAGAACAAAAAGAGGAAGAATATACATAAATATGTTAAGAGAGAATGAAGATAGAGGGAGAACAAGATCAAACAAGTCAGAGGGATAAAAGACAGAACAAAGATGTTAAATAAATATGAACAGTGTTGCCATCATCAATTGACAGTGTTGCCATCAATGCCAAAGAGGGAGATTGTTACTCAACTGATGGAGATGATGATGGAGACCAAGATTAGAGGTATACAAGATCGTAGAAATAATTAGATCACTTGTTATTTTTTCATTGATGTCAAGCAATTTATTTCTAGTTCAATATGAATTGCCATATATTTTAGAATTGATCTAATTGGGCAATAAATAAAGATCAGACACTGATAAGATTATCTTGAAATAATTGGTTTATACTTTATCAAGTTGGTAAAGCATATCCAGAAATTTGGTAAGACTAAAGAGTTAAGATACCGAACAGAGAGATTCTTTTGGTAAACGGTTATGAAAATCAGTCAGGACACTGAGACATTGAAGCATTAAGCAGTGCATGTTAGTCACCGAACTGAGAGTTAGTTACCGAGCATAATAGATGTTAGAAATGAGGATAAGAACTCATTTAATGCAATTCTATAGCAATCTGGAGGATTCAAAGAATGTAAAGGAAGTTGGTTACAAGATCTAGGCATGGTAAAATTCAAGGAAGAAATCTAGGGTATAGATTAAGCGGCAAAAGTGAAAGTTTTATTTCCAAGAAAAGTGCAACTTTTGAGGTGATGCCAAAGTGGCTAACCGAGTTTCAAGTTCACTGAATTAGTTTAGAAAGGTTAATCTAATGGATGAGCATGATTGAAGGAAAACCTAATCCAGCAGATTAAGAGAGAAAAATAGAGTCTATTTAAAGTATGAATTTGAAGAACAAATGGCTGGCAAGTTGAAGTGTTGAAGTGCTACCGAGTGATGGAGTGAAGAGAAAAGAAGTGATAATCTAAGTCTAAGAGAAGAGATTGATGAAGTGTTGATGCCATTAGTTAGAGAGAGCATAAAGGAATCTAATCAAGCAAGAGGTAGTTGCATTTTTATAGATCATTTTACATATTGTTGCATATTTACATTTGTAAAAGCAAAATCTCTTAACTGAGTGGACTTAACAGTCTTATTGTAAAATCCTTGAGAAATGTGACATTATAAAAGAGTATTCAAAGCCCTCTAACCAGGCCACTCCTAACAGGGTGAATATCTTAATGGGTCTGAGGTAATTCCCCTAACAGGGTCACATTTAAAAAATGTGAATTTTAATCTTTAACAAGATAAGCTTTTAGCCGAGCATACTTTAGAAGAGTATTTTTCATTTGTGGGTGACAATTCCCACCGAGGTTTTTCCCAAATTGGGTTTCCTCATTAAATCTGGTGTCAAATGTGTTGAATGATTCATGTGCATGTTATTTATTGTTTATGCAAGTTACTATTTAAGTTATTGAAGATATTTGGTGATTCAATTGTTATTGTTGTTTATCAACAAGGTATGTCAAATGAGTAAGGTAATGTTGAGAACACATTGATGAACTGTGAAGAAAATGAATATGTTGATGCTAATTATGCACAAAATCATACTTGGGTGCCTGTAGCAACCAACACAAGAGAAAAATAAAGGTTGCAAATGAGGTACAACAATCTAATAAAGGGAAAAATCAAAAAATACCAGCAAATCAAGACCAACCAGGCCCTTCTAATGTAAAAAAGGCAAGCAATGATTAGCCTAAAGTGCTAGAAAAACTAATTCAAATATTGAAGGTTGTTGTTGTACCCAAAGTACAACAAAATTTTAGTACAACTAACATTAATATTGTTGATCAATTAAAGAGAACACATGTTAATGTGTCCAGGTGGGACGTTTTAGGTCTTCCTAGGAAAAAATTATATGCTACATGATGCATTACAGTCATTTTATTTGTCAAATGAGGTATTAGACTAGCAAGCATCCAAGGTTATGCTTGCTGATAACCCTACCAAAGGTTATGAATAATAGGTCAATATGGTTAAACCACCTCCATGTTATGTATCTCTAATTATTGGACAACACCTAGTTCACAATTGTATGATAGATTCAGGTGCCAGTAGTTCAGTTATGCCTAAACAAATTGTTGATAAGTTGGGATTATAGTATGAACCAATAAAAAAGGGAGTAGTAAAACTAGACGGGACTATTATTAATACTCTTAGGGTTATCATAAATCTAAGCCTAACTTTGCATGCATGCCCAAATTTCGCAATACCTCAAGAAATCTATGCGATAGACTTGTCTCCTTATTTTGCCATATTTTTATCCATGTATTTTACTGCTAAAATTGGGTGTTATTTTCCATGTGATTGGTCACATATGTTGTTTAGGACAAGGTAGGGGACTAAGGTCACCATTCCATCATAACCGATTGCAAAAGATTGTATGGAATCATATAATCCAAGTGTTAATTCTTCAACATCTCTTATTTTTTATCAAGAAGAGGTTACTATTGCTTTTGAAGAAGAAACACAAATAAGAGATATCTCATATATCCTCCTAGATGATTGGGCAGATGAAATCATCCTTATTGGCCAAGAACAATAGCTCAAATAGGTAAGTTTGGGTAATTATTTAATTCATGAACCTGTTGATTTCTTGCCAAAAATCATGAAAGGAATAGATCAACAATTAGAATAGCAAGATAATGGTCTTTGGAAGTTGTTTTTTGATGGTTCACATAGTAAGGTTGGTGCAGGGGGTGGTTATATATTGATTTCACCTTCTGATGCCAAATATTACTCTTCATTCAGATTTAATTTTATTTGTACTAACAATATAGCTTAATATGAAGCTTTAATTCAAGGTATTCAATGGGAAAAGAAGAGAGGTACTGACTATTTGCAGGTATTTGGTGGCTCAGAACTCATTGTAAATCAGGTGAGAGGTATCCACACCACTAAAAATGAACTTTTGAAGTCTTGTAAGCATAGAGTGTGGGATCTTATTAAGGATTTTTATGCATTTAACTTGTTGTCCATATCCAAAAATAAAAATAAGCATGTTGATAGGCTTGTTGCCATAGGTGCTCAGTATGATATACCTTCAAAAATAAGTAATAATAGGGGACAACAATATGTTAAAGTGATTTTTAGGTCTTTTATGCCTAATAATGTTGAAAATTGGCAAGTTTTTTTATTCTAATCAACAAATCCTAATTTTTTTAAGGGAAGAGGTTGGTTTTTCTAACACTAATTAGTAGAAATTAAAAGAGCAATATGAAGACCAGGTAATTCAATTTAAGAAAAATAAGATTTCCAAGGGCCTAATAACCTTGGAATCTATTTTCAGCACTGATGATTAGCTGAGAAAAGAAAAATCCAGCTTACAGATCAAAGAGGAACATTATGAGAACATTGAAATTTACAAAGATAAGTTACTCAAACTTGGCAAGGTATATATCCCTGAAGAAAGACAAGCTTTTGTGCTTCTTCATCAAGAATTTAGTGATGTTTTTGCTTGTGAATATTCTCATTTGAAGGGTTTTGACCCTAGTATGGCTAAACATACCATAGAGCTTGAGCCTAATGCAAAACTAGTTAGACAAAATTGAAGACAAGTCAATCCTAAATTAGAGCTCCTCACGATTAAAGAGATAAACAAGATGATTGAAAGAAACATTATATTTCCAATTAAGCACACTTCATGGGTGTCAATTTTGTACTTAGAAAGAAAAATGGAGAGATCAAGTTGTGTTAATTTATGTGACCTTAATAAGGCCTCATTGAAGGATAGGCATCATTTGCCTTCCATGGAACAAGTTTTGCAAATTGTTTCAGGTTCCAAACGGTTTTCATTGTTAGATGGTTTTTCATGTTATAACCAAGTACTTTTGAAGGAGGATAGGTATAAGATAACATTTACTACCAAGAGGGTATTATGACTTATCAAAAAATGTCATTTGGGTTGTCCAATGCAGGTGCCACATTTTAGAAGGCCATGAATATGGAATTTAAACTTCTAATGTATACAATAGTGTTGATTTATTTTGATGATATCACTATTTTTACTAAAAATCCGAAAGATCATTTATTTCATTTAAGGCATATTTTTAAAAGGTGCAAGGAATTTGGCATTTCATTAAATCCAAAGAAATGTGTGTTTGTTGTCCATGAGGGCAAGTTTATAGGTCTCATTATTTCCAAAGAGGGAATTACCATAGATATAGAAAGAGTGAGTGCAATTCTTACTTTACCATTACTAGCCCGTAAAAAGGGACTTCAAAGTTTCTTAGGAAGGATTAATTTTTTCACAAGATTCATTATAGATATTGTTGAATTATTAATGCATGTGACTATCATGCTTAAGAAAAATATTGTATTTACTTGGACAAAAGATGGCCATGGATATGGTATTTAAAGGCTTGATGTATAAAATAGTGTTGGTTTATTTGTATGATATCATTGTTTTTACTAAAAATCTAAGAGATTATTTAATGCATTTAAGGTAGGCTTTTGAAAGGTGCAGGGAATTTGGCATTTCGTTAAATCTAAAGAAATGTGTGTTTAATGTCCATGAGGGAAAGTTTCTAGGTTTCATTTTTTTTCAAAGAGGGAATTACCATAGATCTAGAAAGAGTGAGTGCAATTCTTGCTTTACCATTACCACCTCATAAAAAGGGACTTCAAAATTTCTTAGGAATGATTAATTTTGTCAGAAGATTCATTCCAGATATTGTTAAATTATTAATGCATGTGATTGTCATGCTTAATAAAAATATTGTATTTATTTGAAAAAAAAGGTTTTGAATTCATTAAGCAAGCATTAGCTACTGCTCCAATGTTATTAAATCCTACTTTTTCAAAAGATTTCACTTTATATGCATATGGAAATATTGATAATATTGCAACAATGCTAATACAACAAAATAGTGAAGGTATAGAACAATCATTAGCTTTTTTCAATCAAGGACTGAAATATTATGAACTTAATTATTCATTTGTGGAAAATCATACCCTTGTGGTAATTAGAGGCTTAAAGAAATTAAAAAATATGATATCTAACAACAAGATAAACCTGTCGATGGCAAGTGGCGAGCGAGGAACGGCGACTGGAGGTAAAATTTTGAATTTGGATCCAGGCGGGAAAATTGTCGGGCCGGGACAGAATGATCAGAGTGCAGGCCTGGACCAGGGCAAGGACCAGGGGTCTTAGGATTTGACAGATGAAGGGGACCCACAGGTAATTCAGCAGAATCCAGGTGCAAATGAGGTCACTGCTCCAAAAATGAGAGAAACGAGCGCTGGCATGGCCCCACTGGAGCGCTGGACAAACCTTTTTGGAGTCAAACCCTCTGGTAAGTCTCCTTTCCCAATGATTAAAGATGTCTCTAACAAAGAGCAGGAAATCTATGCTTTAGAGCTTCCTTCTGAGCTTATTGATCATAATATTTTGAGTATGGATGCAACTCTGGTGGGAAAGTTCATAGGATCCAGACCCAATATAGATATTGTAAGAACCTACGTTAAAAACAAGTGGGATCTAAAAAGCCAGGTCGTGGTTTCGGCAATGGCAAAAGGTTTTATGTCTTTTGAGTTTTCCTGTCAAGAAGATCAGTCTAAGATTCTTTGTGCGGGGAACTAGTTAGTGGGAAGATCCACCCTCATCCTGCAGAAATGGACCTCTAACCTGGATCTCAACAATGATTTCCTGACCCAAGCACCGTTTGATGAGCCTCTCAAAAGGCCATCTTTTCCATGTGTTTACTTTCCTTTTTCAGCATTTTGTTTTCAAAGAAAAAATTTTAAACTTATGTTTTTTATATATTTTATATGTAAGGACATAAGTAGGTAAAATGGATGGTAAAAACATAATGTATTTTTCTTGGAACTGATGGATAGAAGTTGCAGGATATAAGTGATTGCATGTTGAATAGATAGTCATTTTCCCTATGCTATGTTTATGGGTATTCTCCTTCCTTTAGCTGAATGTTGTGCAAGAATATTCAATGAAATCTCACACTTCTTTCTTAGTATTAAATGATAAAATATATTTATGCGTCGGAAGTTATGTATGCTAACCATTTTGTAGGAGTCAAGTCATGGCACATTCAAGAATTCCAGCATGGCATTGAAAGAGTCAACAAGAGTCGTTACCTTCAGAAGTGCCAGCATAAAGCAAGGATTTAAGTAAAGCCGTTGAAAATGGGTGTGTCACAAAACTCTCGCGAAGGAATGAGTCAGTTCAGTTCTTGAGTAGACACCACGTGCAGATCTAGAACCACTGCATGCTATATTCTAGGAAGAACTTGAAGACCTACTATTATTGTTCAAGATTTATGTTATGAGCATGATGTATCCATTAGTGATCCTCATTAATGGAGTGATCCTAGATTTAGGTAGTAGTGTAGTTCCTCCTTAAATAAGTTGAATTATGTAGTTCCACAAGGGAGAGTTAGTTGATATAATTTCTAGAATAGAATTTGACATTGTAGCACTATTTATTTTCCAAGTACATTTCCTCCATTAATTAATAGAGTGCATAATTTGATTTGCAATCTCTTATCTTGATTACATTTATATTCACTCATCCAAGGGGGCCCACTTGGTGAGTGAATCATTTTATTAGATTAGAAGTTATTTCCTTGCTCATTAATAAATAAATAGAACTTTGTTGTTCTTGCAACCACTAGTAACAGAACTGGTGCACTGTTCCTACAGCATAGGCGAGCAGAGTAACCCCTACTCGTGATTACTATTTTCTTAGCATAATTGCATTCAATTGAGATAGTATAGATTCCTGAAGCATAATATATTTCAATTCCATAGGTTTATCCATGAGAATTAAGGAGGTTTGAAGCATATACTTTGCAAACACCACTCCAAGTTTATGTCCCTGGTCGATAATTAAATGAGACTAAATAATCTACTTAGCAACCATTTAGGGTGTCCAATCCTTAAGTAGTAGTCCAATGCTATGTGTTTCTGAGATGATTGTTTGGCCAAGCATTTTTGGTGCCGCTGCCAGAGATGGTGTTAGTTCAAGCCTACTTTGGTATTCATGATTCCAGTTTTTATAATCTAGGATTTAATTTCAAGCAAGCATTTTATGCATAGAAGAAGAGATCCTCATGGAAGATTCCTTCCTCGTCAATACCAAGTTGAACCATTTGATCTTTTTAACCCTGAGCCTGAAGAACCCCAAGTAGATAGTGAAGAAGAAGACCTGTTTGAAAATCCATTTACAGACGCCCAAGGAGAAATTTCATCACCCTCATCCTCTGAAGAATCGCTACATTTAGAAGTCCTTTTTTGATGAGCCTGAGTATCATGACAACCCATTAGCTCTTATTATATACCAGCCACCACCACAGTAGAAACCAGGCCCCCCTCCAAGGATAGCTTAGCCTACCTTTCCCTTCCCAATTCCTCCTTAATAAGGTAACCAAAACCTGAAGAACATTCCAGCCGCTGCACTGCCAAAATTCTATGGACTTATCACTGAAGATCCAGAGACCTTCCTCTTCGAGTTTGATATCCTTTGTAGGAGATACGACTACACAACTGATGCCCATAAGCTGAAGTTGTTTCCGTCAACTCTTAAAGAGGCCGCTCTAAGGTGGTTCATGAGCCTCATAGCTAATGTCGTAGCAAATTGGAATGCCATGAGCAACATGTTTCTTGCAAAATACAAAGAATACTGTAGAGGACGGGATTTAAAAGGAGATGACATCTTCAAGATGTCGCAAAAAGAGGATGAAACCTTGGAAGACTATTTCCAGGTTTATGTTTAACTTGCAATGCAATGCTCAACACCAGTTGAATGAGGAATCACAGAAACATTTGTTCCTCAAAGTTGTCAATGAAGGAAGCATAGAAGCCTTAGACCTTATGGCTGGTGGCGACATCACCCAGAAAAACTGGGCAAAGATCAAGACCATATGTATGAATTACTCAAGGGCTACAATAAAAAAAGGAAGAGGATTAAGGGACCTGCCTCAAAAGACAAATGGCTCTGGAGTGTCTAAGATAGAACTGTCCAACCTCCTGTCTGACTTCAAGAAGGACATTATCAATGATGTGGCCACTTAGCTAGACACCATGCAAGCCAGAAGGAAGAAAGAGGACACAGAAGCTATGTTGGCTGAATTCTGCTCCCACTACAGGGAGAAGAAAAGATATTGTAAATGCAAAACTATTGCATCCGTGGACACTACTTCAGTGCCCACAGAGTTCAAAGCAATAGATGAGGAGAGTGGAGAAGTCTTTTATGTGGCTCAAAGGCGACCATGGGCTTTGAGACAAGGTTAACCTCAAGACCCCTTAAATCATTTTGGTTATAATAATAATAATAGTAATCAGTGGCAGAATCAAAACCCCTTCAATTCTGTCCCTCAAGGACAGAATTAGAACAATAACTGGCCTAACCAATAGCCACAGAATAACCAGAACTTTCAGCAGCCATAGTATAACCAGAACTTTCAACCTCAGTTTAACCCATATCAATAGCAGTTTAATCCATACCAGTAGCCGCAATAGAATAACCAATGGCAACCACATGGTAACTGGCAACAGCAACCTCAGTGGGGACCCAATCAGCCTAATCAGCTGCAAGTTATTATGCCTCCACCTTAGCAACAAGCTATTATGCCTCTGCCTCCTATAGCCAATAATAGTCCTCAAAAACCACAACTGCCTGCACAACAAATCCAAATCCAAATAACAAGCAGCAAGCCTATTCACTACAAGTGAATGATATCCACCTAAGACCAGGGACCACATTGTCTGCACCAAGAGCACCCATAATAACTGATGTTTCTTATACTCAGGAAGCTTCTAACAATCAAAATACTACTATCCCACCTGTTGCACCACCTATTCCAGTTGACAAAATTCCACCTTTTCTACAGAGATTGGCCCAACCTTCAGTATCCCCTAAAGAGAATACTATTGCAAATGACCTGATTGACCAACTGAAGCAAATGACTGTCCAAATACCATTATTAGATGCCCTCAAGGAAATTCCAATTTATAATAAAGAAATCAAGGAAGTCTGTATCAAGCACCCTGGTAGGAAGAAGAAAGATCCTGATACTGTCCATGTTCTTGGACAACTTTCTGATCTCATGTTTAGTAAAGCCTTGATGCCTAAATACTCTGATCTAGGGAGTCCAGTGGTTACCATTCACATTAATGGTATACAAATATAGAATTTCTTGGTTGATCTACGAGCCTCTATTAATGTTATAACTATGGATGTGTTGTTAAGGCTTAGTATCATTGGGTTGAGAAAAACACCCACTATTCTCCAGTTAGCTGATAATTCAACTGTCAAACCAGATGGTATGGTAGAGGATATTGTTGTCACACTAGATTCCTTAGACTACCCCTCAGATTTCATCACCCTATCTCCCAAAGCCACACTAGGAGGGTATCCATTAATCCTAGGAAGGCCTTGGTTAGCCACAGCAGATGCTTTCATTGCATGCCGCTCAGGAAAAATGACCATATCTAATGGTATTAATACTAATAAATTAACCCTATATTCTCTAGCCAAACCTCAAGATGAACTTAACCAAGTTGTATGGTCGAATCTAGGAGATGCCCCCCTTGAAGCCAATTTAGTACAGCAGCTTATGGTTATTGGTAGAAATCCATTCATGGTCTCATAGGAGGAGGATGACATACTAGTAGCAATCCTTACAAACCAGTATGGCTCTGAAGAACCCTCATGTCATGACCCTAACTGTTCTCTACAAACCATATTGCCCAAGAAGTCTTCATCCAAGTTTCCTGCAGCCCCTGATTATCTCCATACTTTGTTACCCCATGAAATAAAGTTACCTTCTTTTGCAGAAGTTATTATGTTGGATAAAGTTAAAAGAGTGTAGATTGCCTCAGGTAGGGAATTGAATGTAAATAAGAATCTCACTGAATCTCAGATGTCTAGCCTTATCCAGCTTTTGCAAAAGAGTCAGCAAGCTTTTGCATGGGACTATACTGACATGAAGGGGATTGACCAAAATATGTGTACTCATAAGATTTATATTAATCATGAGTCCAGACCTATTAGGCAACCTCAAAGAAGAATAAACCTTGCATTAAGAGATGTAGTTAAGGGTGAATTGCAAAAAATTCTCCATGTTGGCTTCATATATCCCATTTCTAAAAGTCAATGGGTCTTCCCTCTTATAATCGTCCCCAAGAAAGGTGGCAAATGGCGAGTTTGTGTGGACTATAGAGAGCTTAATAAAGCAACCAAGAAGGATCACTTTCCATTGCCCTTTATTGACCAAGTACTTGACAACCTTGCTGGAAAAAAGTATTTTTCATTCTTGGATGGTTTCAGTGGCTACAACCAGATCCAGATATCACCAGAAGACCAGGATAAAACAACATTCACCTGTCCATGGGGAACATTTGCTTATTTTGTCTTACCATTTGGGTTATGTAATGCACCTGCTACTTTCCAGAGGGCAGTGATAAGCATTTTTCTAACATTGCAGCTAACTATGTTGAAATATACATGGATGATTTTACTGCATATGGAACGACATTCGAAGAGGCTTATGCTAATTTGGAAAAAGTTCTCCAAAGATGTTAGGACTACAATCTCTCACTTAATAGTGAGAAGTGTTACATGATGATGGAGGAGGGAGTTGTCTTAGGGAATTACCTCTCATCCTTTGGTATCCAAGTTGATTCTGCAAAGATTACAGTAATCGTCACACTCCTAACCCCAACAAAGCAGAAGGATGTCTAGAGTTTTCTTGGCCATGCTAGTTACTACAAGAGATTTATCAAGATCTTCAGCTAACTTGTCGCTCCATTATATAATCTATTAAAGAAAGAAGCAGAATTTGAATGGACAACAGACTGTGATTCATCAGTCCAGCAGTTATGGGATGTGTTGACAAAGACCCCTATTCTTAGAGGACCAAACTGGAAGCTTCCCTTTCATATCCACATAGATACATCTGACTATGCAATTGGGGCAGTGCTGGGTCAAAAAGAAGGAATAGTTGAGCACACCATTTATTACATCAGCAAAAATTTGCAAGGTGCAAAACTAAATTATACTATTACTGAGAAGGAACTTCTTGCTGTAATCTATGCATTAAATAAATTCAGATATTACATAACTAGTTATGAAGTATTTGTTTATACTAATCACTCAGCGATCAAATACTTGATGAATAAACCGGCCATTTCTGCTAGGTTAGCCAAGTGGTTACTCCTCCTACAAGAGTTTGATATAACTATCATTGATAAACCAGGAAAAGCTAATGTCGTTGTTGATTTTCTCTCTAGATTACAAGTTCCTGATGATCCTATAGCAATTGATGACAACTTCCCGGATGAGCACCTATTCTCTCTTGCAACTTACAATCTGTGGTATGCTGACATTGCAAACTACATTGCTACAGGCCGAGCACCACCTCATTTCTCACCCCGTGAATGACGGCTGCTAGCTGAGAAAAGTTTCAAATTTTCATGGATATCTGGATTTATGTTCTACACAGGTCCTGATCAAGTCACCCGCAGATGTGTCCGCAAAGATGAGACCTATGACATCCTTTGGGCATGTCATGATGAGTCATGTGGTGGTCATTTTTTCAAAAAAAGAACAGCATACAAGGTATTGACAACCGGTTATTATTGGCCTACATTACATAAAGATGTAGCTAAGCATACCCGGCACTGTGACCGATGCCAAAGGATGGGACGTCCCATGAAGACTGATGAAATGCCCTTGCAGCCTCAGGTGGTGGTAACACCGTTTGACAAGTGGGGCATCAAATTTGTTGGCCCCATTGAGCCATCTTCACATGGTAAGTCTTATATCTTAGTATGCATTGATTACGCCACAAAATGGGCTAAATCAAAAGAAATGAGGCATGCAAGAGACCATAAGGTAGCAGAGTTTCTGTATGAATTTATTTTTACTAGGTTTGGAGTGCCTCAAGAAATAGTAACATATCAAGGGGCACAGCTCACCTCTAACCTTATTGTTGAATTGATGAATGAGTACATAGTGAGGCATGGTAAATCTTCACCATACCATCCTCGGGCCAATGGACAAGCTAAGATCACAAACCGGGAGATAGAGGCCATTCTGACCAAAACAGTTGCCATTCACAAAAAGGATTGGGCTACTCGACTTCCTAAAGCCATCTGGGCTTATCGCACAATTTGGAAAACCACTACTAGATTCACTCCTTTTGAGTTGGTCTACGGGAAATCTGCATCCATGCCTATTGAGTTTCACCATAAGACTCTCAAGACGGCATTGGAATTGGATATTAACCTGAACAAAGCACAAGAGGATAGGCTCTTGCAGCTCAATGGATTGGATGAATACAGGAAATCTGCACTTCATAACACAGAACTAATTCAAAAGCAACGAAATAAGTGGCACGACAGATTCATAAAAGATAAAAAGTTTTCCATTGGCGATTGGGCATTGCTCTATGATTCAAGATATCAGCATACTCCTGGAAAATTTCAAACCCATTGATTAGGGCCCTATGAAATAGTCTCAGTATTTGATAATGGTGTCGTTCAGCTCTCTACAATTGATCCTATTAGATTCAAACTCCTTGTTAACGGGCATCATCTAAAGATATATCACAAGCTTGAGAGTCGTCAGGACTTCCTACAGAAGTTCTAGCAGAACTCAGACAGCGCCCTTCCTGCAGCAGAAGCATCTGGGTCTTCCACCCAGATTTTTGCCAAGATATGATTTTATTCCATCTTCCATAATAAACATTTCACTTCCATGATTTGCTTTCTTCATAATAAAAATCTGCATCACCTTTCTCTCTTCCATGTGTCCACACCACCACATCACTCCATCAGTGCGTGTCGCCTAGCATTACACTCTTCCTGTACCACCTCAGGTTAGTAACACATACTTTTGCACATAACTTATTTTATTCATTTATTATTTTGAAATGAGTGTACTTTTCTTTTTCTATTCTTGCACGCAACGGCCTGGTGGGACCCATTCCTTATACTTAGTTGGGGGGAGGGGTTATTTAATTCATGCTTGTTTCAATACTTCCAAATTGATTTTAGCAAGTGAAAAGGCAAAAAATTTATTTCTTTCTTGTCTTTTCATGGTGACTGCCATCATGTGTGAGCTTATCTATCCTTTAGTGGTTAAGTCATCATGATTTAAAAGTTTATTTGAAAGCAAATTAAAGTAACGTTCACTTAATAACGGCAATTTTGCGACGTGTTCAGGTGGCGAACCTTAACACGCGTGAATTTATTTATGAAAATCATTCGAAATAATGCTTGCTTTCTTAGAATTAAAAGCTATCCTGTACTTCATTTTTTCTCGAAAAGAAAAACAAAAACATCTTGCGTCCGTAGGAAGGCCTCCATTTTTTCAATTTTTTGTAGCAACTAAGCATATCCTACAGAGCTATTTTCTTTATCATTTGTAATGGGCAAAGACCTTCAAAGGCACGAGCCAACGGATCATCAAGTGTTACTTGGGGGCCCAGCTACCTGTGAGTTGTTTAAGAAACGAGGATGGCTGGATTACTGCTTAAGCCTTAATGGCTTCGATGACAAAATTGCTTTTCAATTTCTAAATACTTTGAAGAATGGGTTTGCATTAGTGAAAGGTCTGAGGGTTGAATTTTCAGAAGATATCATGGCAAAGGTTACAAAGTTGCCACGGGAAGGGGAAAAGTGGACAAAGGATATTGACTTGCACTCGGCTAGGGCACAATTTACCCTACATAGTGACCCACAGTTGGAGATTGATAAGAAGCAGGGCACTTCAAGAACATCATTAGCCATGGAGTTTTTGCAGCCTACCACATTTATAATATCCTACTTCACCTATGAGGGACGTTACAAGTACCTGCATGGACTACATTTCAAGATTCTGAGTGCCCTCCGCCATGAAAATAGGCCAGTAAACTTACCTAGTTTTCTTTTTAATATTGTGAAAAAATAGGCGTCTCTTGTTCAATCAGGAAAAGCACAATCTATTTCCCATCACTGTTTAATTAAGCTAGTTGTGGAAAGGGAGTTAATTAAATGGTCAATTGGGACTTGGGAGGAATTATTGGCTATGGAAGATTTAGCACCTAGGGTGGTTGGTCCAAGAGGCCAAGGTGTAGGTAGTAGGGTTAGCACAGCAACGGGGGTTCGTAAAGTAATCCATAAAACAGAACCCATTCTTGAAGCATCCTCTTCTAGACCTACCCTATCTAGGAAAAGAGCCTGCAATGATAACACTCTTGTTTCTAATGAAAAGGAAAGAAAAACAAGAGAAGTTGTTGCCGCTCCTAACACTTCACTGTCTAAAGAAACTAGGTCTACTGTTGTAAAGGGAAATGATAAAACCATAGATACAGAGGAAATGACTCCAGAACAACAGCCAGCTGATAATGAAAATATGAATAAGATGCCCGAGGAACCCTTGCCTTCTTCCAAGGAGGAAACACCAGAAGAACCTCCTATAGCCATTATGGGGGAGGTGTCCTCCACCAAAAAGAAACGCAAGGAACCTATGAGCTAGACTTTCTACTAGTGCTAGTAAAGCAAGCAAAACCCCTGATTCAATTATAAATGTTGAATCCTCTGAATCTGCAGAAAAGTCCTCTTCAGAGGCAATGGCTTCAAATAGAGCAGATAGTGATACCCTAGCCAACGTTGTGGATGATGAAGCTACAATTGATCCACAAGTTGAATACATCCTTGTGGACAGTGATAAGGATTCTTTAGAAACAGAGGGATTTTGCAATAATTCCGGTCAAGATTCTGATGACAATTTAGAGAATCTTCCTTCTGATGAATTTCCTGCAGTGAATAAGGACATTATAGAAGAAGTGTTTGAACAGTTGAGCAAGGACAGACTAGACACATTAGCCAAGGTAGCTGAATCATCCCAAGTGAATGATTCGATAAAAACCTTTGTCATTTGGAAAGGAAAAGCTTCCATTGATGAATCCTGCCAAGCAGATGACTCAGTAAAAACTTGTGACAAGGGGAAAGGGGCTACTTTCACTAATGTGGAGGAAGTAAAGATCCCTGAAACTTCATCTAGGTGGATTAATGTTCTTCATCAAGAACCCATGCCACCCTCAAATTTATCCACACCGTTAGCAGCAGGATTGAGTTTGTACCGAAATATCACCTGGGAAAAGACACAATGGGAACTAGAGACAGAGAAATTAAAAAGGATAATTGAGGAGCAGGCTTGCCAACTTGAGAAGAAAACAAATTGGATTGCATTATTGGAGAGGATAATTGAGAAAATCACTAAATTGATTCCTACAGCAATGGCATGTAGGTCACCTTCTCCATTTTATGCATTGTTCCTTAAGGAATAATTTGTTAACTTTCAATTGACAAGGATTGTTGAGGGATTAAATCCTTCCATTGCTACACCTCATGACTTCTATGATGCCTTCCGGTCAACACCTATGGCCATCAAGAATCTGTTATGTGAATTATATCTACACAATCTAGCTGTGCCTGACAATAGAGAATGGAATTCACTTCTTTATGTAGGAGATGTGTAGTTGAGGGCAGTTATGTCCTGGATTCAGAATGAGATCAGCAAAGAGCATCAGGCTCTCCCATATCGAAGAAATGAGATAGATACACCCCTTATGATGAGGCCTGAAGTTCAAAGCTCTAGGCGGACATTCCTTGATTGGATCTCAATCATGATGAACCCTAGTGGGTCTCGCAAGGTTCTTCCAGACAGAGAACAGGGATATGCAGATTGGGAACAACATTCTTCACAAGATGTTGAGGCCGCGATTGCATCTTGTAGGCAGCGATGGATAAGGATGCCCCATGACTTAAAAACCATTCTCCACAGAATTTAACTCTTTCTACTCACCGTGTCCCATGGTTTATAATGTTGGGCCACACACAGCTACATTATTGGATGCCCTTAAGGTTTCAACCTCCAATCTTCCTGCAGCCTTTGCTAGCAGTAAATGAGAAGCAAAAGAGCATGATATGGTTAAGGAAAGACAGAGGTGGGACAGACTTTGGAACAACCATGGATACTTCAATTATGTTGTTGATGAACCAGGTGACAACTCCGCCAGTGACCTGAGGCTTAGGGCCAAGATCTGTAATTTCATGATTGTTCGGGACCAGCAATAGTGCAGTTGGCGGGAATGATGAGCCTCTCAAAACGCCATCTTTTCCTTGTGTTTACTTTCCTTTTTCAGCATTTTGTTTTCAAAGCAGAAACTTTAAACTTATGTTTTTTATATATTTTATATGTAATGACATAAGTAGGTAAAATGGATGGTAAAAATATAATGTATTTTTCTTGGAACTGATGGATAGAAGTTGCAGGATATAAGTGATTGCATGTTGAATAGATAGTCATTTTTCCTATGCTATGTTTATGGGTAGTCTCCTTCCTGTAGCCGAATACTGTGCAATAATATTGAATGAAATCTCACACTTCTTTCTTAGTATTAAATGATAAAATATATTTATGTCTTGGAAGTTATGTATGCTAACCATTTTGTAGGAGTCAAGTCATGGCACATTCAAGAATTCCAGCATGGTGTTAAAAGGTTCAACAACAGCCTTTACCTTCAGAAGCGCCAGCATAAAGTAAGGAATTAAGTAAAGTGGTTGAAGATGGGTGTGTTGCAGAACTCTCGCAGAGGAACGAGTCAATTTAGTTCCTGAGTAGACACCACGTACATTTCTAGAACCACTGCATGCTATATTTTGGGAAGAACTTGAAGACCTACTATTGTTGTTTGAGATTTTTGTTATGAGCACGATGTATCCATTAGTGATCATCATTAATGGAGTGAACCTATATTTAGGTAGTAGTGTAGTTCCTCCTTAAATAAGTTGAATTCTGTAGTTCCACAGGGGAGAGTTAGTTGATATAATTTCAGGAATAGAATTTGGCATTGTAGCATTGTTTATTTTCCAAGTACATTTCCTCCATGAATGAATATAGTGCATAATTTGAGTTTTAGTCTCTTATCTTGATTGAATTTCTATTCACTCATCCAAGGGGGCCCACTTGGTGAGTGAATCATTTTATTAGATTAGAAGTTATTTCCTTGCTCATTAAGAAGTAAATAGAACTTTGTTGTTCCTACAGCCACTACTAACAGAACTAGTGCACTGTTCCTGCAGCATAGGCAAGCAAAGTAACCCCTACTCGTGATTACTATTTTCTTAGCATAATTGCATTCAATTGAGATAGTATAGATTCCTGAAGCATAATGCATTTCGATTTCATAGGTTTAGCCATGAGAATCAAGGAGGTTTGAAGAATATACTTTGCAAACACCATTCCAAGTTTACGTCCCTAGTCAATAATTAAATGAGACTAAATAATCTACTTAGAAACCATTTAGGGTGTCCAATCCTGAAGTAGCAGTCCAATGCTATGTGTTTCTGAGATGATTGTTTGGCCAAGCACTGGTCTGGGATAGGCTACCCGAGCTACCTTTGGAGTACTAGCATGAGGATGTTTCTGAGGGCATTGCTAGATCCTTTGGGGATTTGCTATCAATAGATCCAGTTATGACAGCGAAGAAAAGACTCACTTATGTGAGGATATGCATTGGAGTTGAAGTTCATCAAGATATGCCAAAGGCAATCATTTTCCAATCCAGATTGGGAAAATGAGTGCAACAGATAGAGTATGAAAGTGTTCCCTTTGCTTGTTTCCACTGCAAAAAAGTTGGAAACAGGGCCAAAAGGTGCCCTATAGTCATTGAGAAGGAGAAAGCTCGAAAGGAGAAAATCAAACAAGGTAAGAGGCCAGCGAATCAACCTCTGATCAAGGTTCTTAACTAGACCAAGAAGGTCTGGAAGGAGAAAGCTCCAAATGAAACAACTCTTGTAACAGAAAAGCAGAATCCACAAGGGGAGATGACTACTAATAGTCTGGAACTTCAGCTTGATCAACGGGAGACTGAAGAGCCCATAACAACAGAGGGAGAGGGTAAGGGACAGCCACAAGCTCAGCCATAAAAAGGCATGGGGAGGGAAGGGGACATGGCAAGCCCAACAGGTCCATTTATGGAATATGGGAATGGAGACAAAGGAGGTTTGGAGAACCCAAAAGAGGGGGAGATCATAGGGGAAGACAACACTGAAATATCCTTTGTTCCAGATTCACAAGAAGGTGAGAGGCACGAGGAGGGACAAGGCCTAATCCTCTCCCAAGAATCAAACTTTAGCAGAAGCACTTATATTTCTCCAGTGAAGATTAGCCAATTCCTGGAAATGGTATCAACTACTACTCCTGGACAAATCTCAAGAATGGAAGCCCTCTTGGATAGTTACAAAGATGGTTTCAAAGATGAGAATGTGGGACCATGGATAACAGTGAAAAATAAAATTAGTAGGGACCCATCTTTGGCCTCACCTACAGCTACAAGAAGTAGAGATAAAGCAGACACAGGTAGTAAGTCTAACACACCAGGAAGGAAGAGTATGAATCAAATCAGAAAGGAAGAAGTAAAAAGAAATATAGCGGATGGATCTCAGAGGACCATCCAGGAGTCTTTCTCATATAAGAAATCATGAAGGTCATATCATGGAACATTCATGGGCTAAATGGAGTCCACAAACAAGAAATTATTAGGAATATGATAAGGGATCATAGACCAGACAATTTTTTGATACAGGAAACTAAAATGAAAAAAGAAAAAGTGGAAAGCATTTCCTTTGGCAAAGGTATGAGGACTGCAGCTATGGACTCTGAGGGAGCCTCTGGAGGCTTACTGGTGTTATGGAAGGATAACCTCAAAGCTCAAATCATTTTTGATGAAGGCAACATTTTACTTATTCAATTCAAAAACCTAAAAGACTAGGAGAGTTGGTTCATAATGAACATTTATGCTCCGAACACCAAGAATAGCAGGAGAATCTTCTAGGACCAATTGCGTATTTTGTTCTCTAAGATGATTGATCCAAAAGCCATTATCATGGTTGATTTCAACACCCCCCTTAAGGAATATGATAAATTTGGGGGGCTGCCCCCTAACCTGGAGAGTAGGCAACAGTTAGCTAATATGATAAATGACTTGGCTCTCATTGATGTGGATTTAGGAGGCAAATTTACTTGGTCGAACAAGAGAGTTGGTTCAAAGTGTATTTAGGTGCGCCTCAACAGAGCCCTCATCTCTATGGACTGGATGCAACAGTATCATTGCCATCTATCCTCTATGGCGAGATTCGTATCTGACCACTCTCCGATTTCTCTCACCCTAGACACTCACAACAAGAAAAAGGCTTTCCCCTTCAAATTTGAGAGGATGTGGACTACCCACCCTAACCTCCTCAATAAGATAAGGGAGTGGTGGAGCATAGATGTGGATGGTACGGTGATGTATAGGGTGGCTAAGAAGCTCAAGAACATAAAAATGGAGATTAGAAAATGGAACAAAAGGGACTTTGGAAACATTTTTTAGACCAAAGATAGAATTAAGATAGAGCTTGTAGGGATTCAGGAAGAGATCCAAAGCCACGGATATGACGAAGACAGAATGAGTGCTGAAAAGTCCATTCTTGCTAATCTTCACAACATTGTTAGCAAAGAGGAAATGTTCTTGAGGCAAAGGTCTAGATCAATGTGGATGAAAGAGGGGGACAAAAACACTCGTTTCTTTCACCTGTCTACTATGAAACAAAGGATGGCTAGTAGAATCAGTGTTATTAAGAAAGGGGATTTAACTTTGGAGGTAGACAATGAGATTGCTAATAAGGCCATTAGGTACTTCTCTCAAATCCTTTCTAAAGAACATAATCTGGGAGTGGAAGACCAAGAGGTTATTCTTTAGACCATACCTAAGGTGATCTCGGAAAGACAGAACAAGGATATGATGATTATCCTTGGTCAGGAGGAAATCTATAAAGCAGTTTTTACCCTACCTACGGAAAAGGCCCCTGGCCCTGATGGTTTCCCTACTTTCTTTTTCCAGATGTACTGGGAAGTTATCAAAGATGACATTGTAAAAGTTTTCCAGAAATTTTTTGGAGCAAAGAGCCTTCTTAAAGAGATCAATGCCAATTTTCTTGTTCTCATCCCTAAAATTTCAGGTGCGGATTCTTTTGATAGCTTTAGACCTATTAGTCTATGTAACTCGTTTTATAAGATCATTTCTAAAGTCTTAACTAATAGATTACTTAAAATCCTCCCGTCCATTATTGCCCCCCAACAAACGGGTTTTGTCCCTAGTAGACAAATCTTGGATTCTATCATGGCAGTGCATGAGGTGATTCACTCTTTGGAGGAAGGAAAAAGGGAAGGATTCCTTCTTAAACTAGATCTTTCCAAGTCATATGACAGGGTTGATTGGTTTTTCCTGGATAACATTTTGGGGGCTTTTGGCTTCAATGATAAGGTGATAAATATTATTTCACAGCTGATATCCACCCCTTCCTTCGCGATTATGGTGAATGGTTCTCCCTCAGATTTCTTCAAATCTTCTAGGGGCCTTAGGCAAGGAGACCCCCTCTCTCTGATCCTCTTCATCATTTTGGCTGAGTGCCTGGGAAGGCTTATCCAAGACAATAGGAGAAGGGGACACATCATTGGGCTAAAACCTTCTTCTGGTCCTCTCACTTTTTCCCATCAACAATTTGTGGATGATACCATTTTAGGTGGAAAATCATCGATGAAAGAAGCTAGAAATATTAATAAAATACTGAATTCTTACTCCAATGCTATGGGACAGCTTATTAACTAGAGCAAGAGCTCGGTGTTCTTCATCAACACCCCCTTGGATAGACAAAGGAAAATGGCTGGCATTTTGGGATGTGGTTTTGGGTCATTTCCACCATCCTATTTAGGTCTTCCGTTAGGATCCAAACCACCTGAGTCCTTTTGGGGAGGCCTTATTGATAGATTCAATAGAAAATTTGCAGGTTGGAAGGGTATCACCCTTAGTCAGGCAGGAAAAGTGCCCTTGATACAATCTACTCTTCAGAACCTCCCTACTTATGCCTTGAGCCTTTTTTCTATACCAGCTAAGGTGGTGGACTCTCTAGAAGCCATTCAAAGAAATTGTTTGTGGGCTGAGAAAGAAGGAAACAAGAAGTACCCACTAGTGGCTTGGGAAACTATATGTAAGCCTAAAAAACAAGGAGGGCTAAGAATCAAGAATTTGAAGCAGTTCAACAAAGCTTTGCAAGCAAAACAGATTTGGATAATTTTCAATTCAACAGGGGAATGGAGGGATATTATGAAGGATAAATATGCTGCAAACATGACCTTCAAATAGTTCATCAGCAGAGATATGGACCCAAAAGGATCCTACATTTGGAATGGCATTCTGAGGACTAAGGGTATAGCTACCGAAAAATAAAGATGGAAACTAGGCAATGGCAGGGATGTCAACTTTTGGCATGATGATTGGCTTAGACAGGGACCTTTATGGAACATAGAGCCTTATAATAGATGGGCTAATTCTTGCATTGAAAGATATGGTAATAGAGTAAGCGACTACATAATCAACAATGATTGGGTGGACCTAACTGAGGTGTCCCAGGACTTAAAGCCTCTTATGGTCAAAATTGTTCACACTCCCCTCTCTCTCAATGAGGATGTTATTGTTTGGGGGGAAACTACAGATAGTATCTACATAGTGGCTTCGGGATATGAAACCATGCAACACATTGATACTCCCCCCATTTGGGCTAAGGCTTGGTACCCTGGTCTTATCCCTAAGATCAATATCTTCTTCAGGACTATGCTCCAAAAACGTATTTTTACTGTGGATAACCTTATAAAGAGAGGGCAGCACATTTCTAATAGATGTATCTTATGCAAAAATCAAAGTGAGAGTGTGGACCACTTGTTTATCCACTGTGACTTCACCAGACAAATATGGTATCATTTCCAGTCTTTTTTTGAGATATTCTAGTGTTTCCCCATTACGACTCTTGAGCTCTTTGAGCAATGGCAACAGGGGTTGAGAGGGCATTGTTTATGGCCTTGGGCAATGCCGCACATATGTTGGAGAGTGTGGAAGGAGTGAAATTACAGCATCTTTTGGGAAAAAGTTACCACTACTAAGTATGTTTCCCACAAAATAACTAATGCCCTGATGGAAAACTACACTCACAGCAAAGGTCTCAGTCCACTTCACAACAAAGGGCTTAATGATACCAAGAAGAGAATGGATTGCAGATGGACCTTACCACCGGAAGGTTGGTTCAAAGCTAAATTTGACAGGGCTGCAAAAGGCAACCCTGGGAAGGCTGGTGTGGGAGGAATAATAAGGAACTCTCATGGCAAAGGCATTGCAGCTATTTTAGCTCCCCTGGGGTCACAAATGAACCATTATTCAGAGGCGAGTGTGGCTCATCACACCTTAAGGCTGGCTCGGGATATGGGGACCAAGAAATTGTGGTTAGAAGGGGACTCAAAGAACATTACAGATTGCTTAAATGAAAAGACCAAGCCCACGTGGACAATTGAGAACATAATAGGGGAGTGTAGACAAATCCTCAAAACCTGTGAACAGGTCCATGTGGCACATGAATATCGGGAAGCCAATCAGATGGCTGATAGGTTGGAAAATATGGGAGTCAAGAGTGAGGGAGCAAAAAGGTGGAATGACGAGAATAATTTTCTGCCAGAAATCTTAGCCCTGATAGAAAGTGATTGGGTTCTGGGAATACTCAGATATATTAAATGATAATAATGAAGAGTAATGACATATGGGGTAAGTATCACCGAATGATGTGCAAGTACGAGAGAGGCAGAGAGATTTACTTTTTCTAGTCTCATTGGCACACTTGGAGGCATAAAATTGATTATTACATTCACGAGGCCAAAAGAAGATTCAAAAAACATAAACTCAATCTCATTTGGAAATAGGGGGTTTTTAGTGGGAAAAATACCAGAAACAGAGGAGGCAGAGAAGTTGTTGAAATGGTGGGTGAAAGGCATAGGAGGGAACCGGAGAAGGAAACTAAAAAATGGCGATGATGTTCCAAGGTCTGGAAGATTTTGAAAAAGGGTGAGGTGACTACCTTCATTGAGCGTCTTCATGGGTGGAAGCTCTCTATTATGAAGATGATGGTGAAAAGCTGGAATGAAGGGAAAGTGAAAATTAATGGGGTGGATTTCATGGTGACGGAGGAAATAGTCTCGGCTATGACTGGTATCCCCATTATTGGGAAAAAAATTTACAGAGATAGGAAGATTTATGGGCAAGCTTTGACAGAATTTGTTAAAGATGCTGAGGAAAAGAATGCTCTAGTGAAGAAAGGCACTTTCTACCAGACGAGCTCAATCAAGTTGCTGTGGAGGTTCGTGTTGTGGGTTATTATCAAGTACATCTCTCTGGATATGAGATTTGACTGCATAAGCACTCACCACTTTGTGCTTCTCAACCATTTCAGATATGGGGCTAAGATATCTATCCCTTTCTTCCTATATTCGTCTATCAATGAAAATATAAATGATTATAAGGAGAAACTCATCAGCAACCTGACTTTCCATGAGGGTTTGATGTTGTTAATATACAAATATTTTAAACCTCGGACTATGGGGAAGGAAATTAAGAGTGTGGGGAAGGGAAATGATGAGTCGGAGGACTCGGGTGAGGATTATGTTCCCTCTGATACTGAGGATAGCCGAGATATGCACTTGGATACTGAGGAGGAAGAGTTTCAACAGATGAAGAAGGGGAAGAAAAGAATTAAAATGGAGAAAATTGATTCTCCTACTTTAAAACAGCATATTGAGATTTCCTCTAACAGGGAGTACGATGAAATTGTTGATCAGATGGAAACAGAGAATGAAAGTTCTGGAGAAGCGGGAAATACAAAACAAGGTGGGAAGCTGGGGAAGACGGAAGGCAAGAAGAAGATAACAATCAAATTGCCAATTTAGAAAGAGGAGGCTAGCTCAGGGAAGAGGGTTAGAAGGTTAAAAAGAGGGAAATAGATTGAGGAGGAGACCCAGGAGGAGAGGCAGGACAACCAGGATAATATGCAAGAGGAGAGAGATGAAAAAGAGGAGAATCAGGGGAGGGAGAATGAGGAGGATGATCAGAAATAGGGGTTTGAGGAATATGGGGCAGACCATTACACTTGCAAAATCACTAGTAAAAACAAAAAATTTGTTTGCAGGAATTTTGACAGTCTCTGCTAAAATGGGGATAAAGAGAGAAATGATTAAGACTTTGGTTAAAGAGAGCAAGGAGGGCAGAATTCAGATGGAAGAGCTAATTGATCCATCTTTAGTGATTCTTAGTGACAATGCAAGGGAGGATCCTCAAATGGATGTGTTGATCAATGCTAAAAATAGTGTCATTGATAGCTCCAGAACCACTAAATGGACCTTCTTTGAAATCTATGAGCTGAAAAAAAGAATGGATAGGATGGAGAAAGAAAACATTAAAAACAATAACAAGAACATAGAGGAGGACAGGGAGCTGGATAGAAGAGTAAATGAGTTGAAGAAAAGGGTCGAAAGTATTGAGGATTCTCTAGTTAAAATAGCTGAACAAAGCTACAATATCCTTAAAGCTTCAAATGATAACATTAAGGTGCTTATTGACAAGATTGAAGAGAAAAGGGGGAACAAGGAGGACCAATCACTGAGCTGTGGTAGGGATAAGTCACCTGAAGAGGGAACTAAGAAGAGGACAAGATCCGCCACAAAGAAGATGGAGAACCAGGAAGTAGATAAAGATTTGACTGACCTGAAAGAGGCTACGGGTAGAATGACCGAGCTGGAGTTTCGTGCTGATGAGATTCTCAGAGAAATTGCCTGATTTGCGTCTCTAGTTTTTCAACCTGGACTTTTTGGTTTCATCCCTGGCTTTATGTGTTCTCTGGGACTATTTTGTTTGGATGTTGGATTGTCTGTTCCTTTAAGGTTGATACTTATCGTTTATATTCTCTCGGTTATTTTATAGCTCTTTAGGATTTCAGGAGCCCATCAAAACCTATTTTCCTTAATCAAAAACAAGATAAACATGTCGGTTTCACATCCTTTTGTGAATGATTTTTTGTTAAATAAGGATTTGAATACTAAAAGGGTTGGTTGGGTGAAAAAAGTCATGGAATATGATGGTCACATTAAGGCAACTAAGCTAGTTAGAGTTAAGGGATTGTGTGAACATATTGCGGGAAATGGGGACACCATGAAAAATGAAGAAGAGGAGGTTGTTTTAGCTCTCCAAGTTCAATCACAGGTTACTATTCCAAATTTAGAATCTGATTAGGTAAGTGACATGACCAACTTCTTGTTGACAGATCAATGTCATGAAGGTTTAGACAGATCAAAGAGAGGGTATTATCATTTGTAGGCTATTCCTTTTGTATTGTTGGATGGAATTCTTTTTAGAAGAGATTTTAATGGTACATCATTGAGATGCATCGAATCTGATCAAGTTCATAAAATATTGCATGAATTTCACCAAGGTCCAGCTGGAGGCCACTTCTCACCGAGAGCTACCACTCTCAAGGTGATGAAAGGTGGCTATTATTGGCCAAATTTGTTTAAGGATGCCCATGTTGGGGTAAGAAAGTATAGAGAGATCATTGTTTCTGTAGGAAAAGAGAAACCCTCAGCGATGCCTTTATAACCAATTCAGATAGAATATCCATTCATGAAATGGGGTTTGGACTTTATTAGAGTCATTAGCCTGCCTTCTATCTCTAGGAATAAGTGGGTATGAAGAGCCACTGATTATTTCACCAAGTGGACAGAAGAAGATGCATTGAAAGAGGCAAATGAGATCACTATTTTGAATTTTTATGATGATCTTATTTGCAAATTTGGTGTTCTAGATTCAATCATTTTAGATAATGTGTTAGCATTTATAGGAATTATAATATTAGAATGGGCTGTTGGAAATGGATTTTTTTCTAAATAATTCATCAAATTATTACCCACAGGATAATGGACAAGTTGAATCGACAAACAAAAATCTAATTCGGATAATAAAGAATTTTATGGAAGGAAATTAGAGAGATTGGCATACTAAGCTCAACTCAAAATTTTGGGCTAATCAGGTAACTCCTAAGAGGACAATAGGTACGTCTCCTTATGTTTTATTTTATGGTAGAGAAGCAAGGTTGCCTATTTCAGTTGAATTTCTAGCACTTGATTTGATTAATCAGTTGGATATGGTTGATGAAGAACTAATGGAAGCCAGATTAGCTCAGTTGATTAAGCTGGTAGAGCTAAGAAAGATTATTTTAGTTAATATTAAGCATCATCAAGATCAAATGAAAATAAATTTTGATAAAAGAGCATCTCCCAGAAACTTACAACAAGGAGACATTGTTTTGAAATACGATGAATTAAAGAGAAGACCTGGAAATCACACTACTTTTGATGCAATGTGGGATAGACCATTCATCATAATAGCCTATAAGCCACATAATGCTTTCCAATTGTCTATCCTAGAAAGAGAGGAGTTATCAATGCCATTTAATGGGAGTCACCTCAAGAATTGCTTTTGAGGTAAGTCAGAAGATGAATAAGTGCTTGGCACAGATAGCTAGTTTGATTTCAGTTGAGAAGTATAGGCTTAGAACTGAGAAGGTCATTGTTTTTTTTTTAATCTATAACATTTTTTATTGATTTTGGAAATAGGAAAATACATATATACTTATAACAGAAATAATTTGACATTTGGGATCCTATGTGCCCTTATTTCATCTTGTATACCCTGAACCTTACAAAAATCCCCTATCAAAACCCGCACACCCAACCAGAGTACACCATCTGGAACTATTTTATATAAACATATACATATTCTATCATTCATAACCTAGACTGTAACCCTACTAACCAACATAGCTTCAAAGAACAGGAAGCATAATACATATTTGAGTTATAAAAAACCATATCAAGTTATACATAAGACTTTGGAAGTAGTCAAATGTTATCAAAAAAAACCATCGTCTTTACCTCATAGAGAGGCTATTGTGTCGTGGTCGTTGTATCCTTTGATCCCAAAAAACACCTGCATTCATGGAGCCATAGGTAGATGATGCATATTACCATGGGGGTTTATGAGCAAAATTGAGCCTTCTACAGACTTCAAGCCCATTAAGGACTTCGCCTGCCCCGACGCCTTCTTCTTGGCACCTCCACATTGAAGACATTGGCAGGGTTGTCTTCTTGAAGCTTTGCAACAAACCTTGCGGTCGTGGCCTGCAAAACCCTCTTCAGGGCAAGCTATTTCCTCCCAATTTCATATTTATAATTGCCCTTGTTAACTTGACCCCGCCAATAGAAAAATGAGATGAAACCATAAATTCTTCCCTCCTCCAAGTCTTCGAAGCATTCAAAGTAGTTTGAACCAATTCCTGGCACATCTTATTCGAGGATATAATCTAAACCTACCAATAACTCATTTTTAAATAGCAGAGTCATGATCCTTTTAAATTCTGCTTTATCTTCACCCAACTCAAAGGTCCAAGTAATAAGCATTGAAACCACATCAACATTGAGCCTCCACTTGCCATGTCTGTTTTGGAATTGAGGCCTAAGAACAACTGTGGCCGCCATTGCCAACTCCATGTCTTCAATTTGAAGCATGCCTAACATTATGTTCTTTCTCATAGGGCCCTTAAACCCTTTATGTTGCTTTGTGGTGTCGATGGAGAATGTGGCTTCCATGACACCTAAACACATTAAACTTAACAACCCAGATGCCAATTCTCTAACATGACAGCTTACATCCTTTGCAGCCTACACCTAGCCTTTATACAAAATTAGCACTTACCATCATAATGTGTAATAACTCAAGCATTGAAAACAAGGACGTCGCCAATCCATCAGATGATTTCATTCCTCAAAAGTTGTCCAAAAATGCTCTCGGCATAACTACCCAGAGATCTCACACAAGCCAAATCTAACTAAACATCTACTCTTGTCAGGCCACTACAATTGCTGATGTTACTTCACCACCTTAGTAAAGGAAAAGATCGCAATCCAATCTCCACTTCAATTTCATGTCGCCAAGTTAAAAAGATGATTTATATTTATTTGTAATTAATATGTAGTTTTTAAATTCGAGAAATGTGAATTTAAAAATTTAAATATCCCGCCATTCTACTAAGGAGAAATCATCAAACTGTATGTCATCATTTATGTTGAAAGAGGTCCCTTCCCATCTAATATGATTGATTTTGAAATTATCAAAGGAGTCAAGAAGGAGGTCAATCTCATCAATAATACCTTGTAAGTGTCAAGTTGTCACCATCCTATTTTTTATAGCATTAATAATAATTTGGGAATCACCCTCCACGTGAATCCTCTAAACTTTTAGCTGTTGAGCAACTTTGACAGCTAGAAGAGTTGCCTTTTCTTCAACCATGTTGTTTTTTCCATTCACTAGCTTTTGAGAAGCTAGAGCAATTACATTCCCCTTCCAATCCCTGGCTATAGCCCCAGCACCAGAAGGTCCTGAGTTTCCTTTGAATGCCCCATCAAAGTTTAGTTTCACCCAGTTTTCATCCGATTGCTTCCAAACCTCATTCTTAAATCTATCCTTTTTGGACTTTTGCCCACAAATTCTTCCATTCCTAATCTTTAAGCACAGCCATCCTTGATGGATAATCCTTTCATCCTTGGTGTAGACTAGGTTATTACTTCACCTTAGAATGGAAGCCTTTTTAGATTCTTCAACCGAGATGTTAATTCTCACTTTCAACCAATTCATCCTTCTCCTAGAAGATCCTTCTGTTCCTTTCCTTCCAAATTTCCCATATTACAATTGAGGGGCATATTTTCCATATAGAAGATAGGGTCGAAGTCTTCATAAGGAGTGGCCAGCTTGAGAAGACTTCATTAACACTATTTTGCATTGGACCAATCCAATTTATCTTTGACTTTATCATTTCCTAGCATTCTTCAATAAAGAGGCATCTTATTAAAAGATGGTCTATGTCCTTTGAATTTGCATTGCACAACACACATTTGGTAGGGCCTTGAAAACCAAATCTCTATCTTCTCTCTGCAGTGAGGATTTTTCCATGGTTTGCAAGCCAAGAAAAGGCCCCCGCTTTTGGGGGACACTCTCTATCCCAGCATAATTTCATTGGCCATCCTATGGTGTTATTGTCCCCCTCAAGGGATAAGTATCCAATCTTTACTGAATATTCCCCGCTTTGGGCAGCACACCAATAAATTGAGTTCGCCTTATGATTTATTAAGACACTTCTACTATTAAAAATTTCCAAAATTAGAGCCTGTTGTTCAACTGATAGACCTAAATTATCCACCTTCTTCCAAGACCAGACAATCCCTACAACAGTTTGTTGTTTTTCAACATAGTCCACCACTTTTGACCACCACAGTTTTGTGAGGTTCCGACTTACCTCAAAAAAATTTTGATCTTCTGCAAGCATCAAGAGGCCATTTCCAGGAATCTTTCCAGAAAAGAGCATCTTTCCCCACTCCAACATTTCATGATAGGTGATTTGTGATAATCCCTCTACAATCAAGCATAAAATTCCAAAGTGCAGAGCCCTTTGGTGGATTTCTTATGGTCAGAATTCTATCCCTAGCCAGACTGTCTAGATATTTGGCCCTTAGAATCTTTACCCATAAGCAGTTAGGGTCTGCATACATATTCCAGACCAGTTTGTCTCCTAGAAAAAGGTTCATTTTTCTCCAATCTCTTAGCCTCGCACCTCCTTTAAATTTATTACAACAAATCTTGTCCCAAGCTAATAGAGGCTAATTCTCCCCATCATTAGTGTCATTCCAGAAAACATTTTGCATTCTTTTACTAAGATAGTCAAGGATTTTGGAAGGAATTTTAAAGCAACTCATTGAATAAATGGGAATAGTAGAAATAACAGTTTTTAGTAAAAGAATCCTACCTGCAGATGATAACCATTTTCCCTTCCAACCTTCCATCTTATGCAAACAGGAAACAACTAATTGTTTCCACAAGTTGGGCTTTGAGGCTCCTTCAAAAAGAGGAACACCCAAATATTTTGCAGGAAGCTTACTAATCCTTATATTCAGAATGTTACTCAGCTGAGATTGTAAATTTCTGCTACAGTGGAAGAAGTAAACCTTAGATTTATGCCAATTAATACATTGTCCAAAAGCCTTACTGTATCTGTCTAAGGTTTCTTTGATGATCCTAGCTTCTATGGCAGTAGCTTCACCCAGAAGAAAGTTGTCATCTACAAATTGAAGGTGGAAGATAGGGTCAATTCCTTTAGTAATGCCTATCCCTTTCCACTAACCTCCTCTGGTGTACTAGAAATAAGTCTCCTCAATACTTCTGCCATGATGATAAAGAGGAAAGGTGCAATGGGGTCACCTTGCCTGATCCCTAGAGTAGTCTCAAAGAATCCTTGAGGGCTCCCATTTACCAAAATAGAGAACCTAGGTGTGTTTATCAAACTTGCTATCCACTTCAACCATTCATCAGCAAACCCAAATTGTTTCATGATCTGAATTAGAAAGTCCCTATTAACATTGTCATAAGCTTTCTTAACATCAAGTTTAATCATCATCTTAGACACCCTTGCATTCCTAACTCTATGAATGGCTTCATGAGCAATTAAAATACCTTCAAAATTTGATTTGTTAGGGGAAAAGCCACTTTGTTCAGGAGAAATAACATACTTGAGCAGCGGTTTCAATCTATTAGCAGTCACTTTAACTATAACCTTATAAGTGGTATTGCATAGTGTGATAGGTCTATAGTCATCAAAGGTTACACTATCAGATTTCTTAGGGATCAGAGCAATAAAGGTGTTGTTGAAATCTTTTAGAACAAACCCACCTACACGGGATTCCTCAACCACCTCCAATAGATCCTTACCCAAGATATCCCACATTTTCTGTAAGAATATTGTTGGGAAACCATCAGGGCCTGGGGCCTTATCACCCCCCATAGAAAAGAGATCCTTCTTGACTTCTTATTTTTTTATTGGACTCATAAGAAAATACAATTGGGGATCAAGTTTAGTAAGTCATCCACATTACTCAGATCATCCACATCACTTGCAAAAATATTTTTGAAAAAACTTACTGCTTCATCATTGATTTGATCAGGGGTGTTAAGAAAATACTTGGCCATAGAGTTGATGGAGAAGATTATGTTTCGTGTATGTCTAGCCTTCACTGACTTATGGAAGAACTTAATGTTTCTATCTCCATCCTTTAACCAAGTTTCTCAATACTTTTGTCTCCAGAAAGTCTCTTCCCGAGAAAAAAATTCTTTATATTTCCTCATTAAATCCTGCTCCAACTCAAAAAAAAAATTATCCATCCTTGATGATATAACCTTATCATTTAGCAGAGCTAAGATTTGTTCAATTTTTAGCTTCTCCACAAAGATGTTTTGGAACACATCTTTGTTCCAAATTTTTAATTGAGCTTTGAGGAACTGTATTTTTTAAAGAAAACAAAAGACTTATTACCTTCCCAAAGTGGAGAATTGCACCACCATTTGGATATTTTGTCTGTGAACACTTCATCCCGCAACCACATAGATTCAAACTTAAAGGGAGAACATTCCAGGGTAGCATCTTCCTGAATGTGGCAGCATATAGGGAAGTGATCTAATCCTTCTATAGGCATTATAGCAGCTGAAGATAACCAATTGCACTCCTCCCATGGGCCTGCCTGCAAAAATCTATCTAATTTTTTGGCTATGTTTGGGAAGCCCCATCTTCTATTAGTCCAAGTAAACTCACCCTGATTAAACACCACGTCACACAACCCATTATTTGAAACAAAATTAGAAAAATTCCTTTGACTAACACTCATCCAGCCTTTCCCTTGTTTCTTTTCAGAGGGGCTAAGATAGCATTAAAGTCACCCCCGACAAAAAAATATCCTTTCGCCTATCTTCTAAGAACCCAGAGATACATTTCCAGAGTATTTGTTTATCCCTCACATTATTGGGACCATAGATATTGAAGATATAAAAACTTCGAGAGGAGTTGTTTTGAGGAGATCTCTGCAAAATGCCAATTTGAATCTTGGCTAACTATATCTGCCATCACAAGACTATAATCTCATAAGAGTCCTAAACCTTCCGAAGCACCAATAGCCTAATAAAAGTGTCCTTTCCATTTACCAATTTTTTTTTTAAAAGAAGCAATCTCATCACGTTTTAGCTTTGTTTCTTGAAGTAGTATTACATCTACTCTAGGTTGATCAAGACCTCTCTTGATTAGGTGGGTCTTGTCAGGGGTATTGCAGCCCCTAACATTCCACAAAAAGATTTTCATTGCTGCCAGGAAAAGGCATAGCCTTTCCTGGATCTTAGCAGTTTTGATTGGCCTGCTACACAGCCAACTAATTCCAATTTTTCCTCATTGGATTTTTCTCCCCTCTTATTTTTCTCACCTAACCTTGGTTTCTCCCTTAGATATTGTGTTTTTTCTATGCCTATGAGGTCCATGACGTTGGGTATTTCCTCTAAACCCAAGTCAATATCATGCTCATCATCACTCTAAGGACTGTAATGAGAGTCAAAATCTAACAAATTTCCACTACTATCTATAGTCGCTTCAAAGGATCCTTTAAGATTTTTGATTGGGGTTATTTTGAAATGTTGGAGCCTATCCCCCTGCTTCTCATTGGAGGTCTGATTTAGATTTTAAAAATCTCCCAGCAAGCTCTGAGTATTTGTTGCTACCAGATTGAAGCCATCCAACCCTTCTTGATTAACGTGTGTGTTGATTCCTCCAGTGTTAGGGGCTAAAAGAACATGTTCCAGACTCATCTTTTTTATGTCACATTGTAAAAGGTTTTCCTCCAGTTCATGATGGAAGGGCAACTGGTCTCGATGCCTCGCTATCTTATCTAAGTTCTTTGGCATCAGGTTTTCCTGTTGGGAAATCTGAGTGTTAAGGACAATTTGGGGTGTGTCAGATACATTCACCCAGACATCATCCACAACCTACTATGCTTCTATTAACTCTAGTAGTTTTTCTTACTTAATAGAGTCCTTATTAGTTAGAGGGGAGAGCATTTGTAGATCTAAGTGGTTTTCTAGATCCTCATGATGTTCACCATTTCATTCATCTTCCCTCACTATTGATAGGGGGATACCCAACACTTGGTGAGTTGATTAGTTATCCTTATTCAAAGTTTCATTGACAACTTTTTCTATAAAAAAATAGCTCAATTGTAGTTTTGTAGTCCTTTCTCCATTGGAGTGATCCATATTGTCCTCTATCCAAGCCGTCAAGTTGCCCCTGAATGTGTTCAAGTTTCCCATAGATCTTAGAGCATATTTCCTCCTTAAGAAAATCCAAAAGTTCATCCCTCTCCAAACTTTTACCCTTCGCAGAGCTCTACTTGTTCATTTGGTCCTCCTCACTATGGGTGTGATCCCCTTCCCATACCTCAATCAACTGTTTCTATACTCCTTGATCAGTTCTCAGCGTGACAAAATTTGGAATGGGGTTGTTTGCCCGTAGGTTTATCAAAATCCTTGGGTGGATAGAGGAATCCTACATATTGATTACTCCCTTATCCTCAATGAAAGTGTCAATGTTATTACCCAGTTGCCTTGGGGTTTCCTCATCCTAATATTTCATTGGAAGATTATGTAGATTCAGCCAAACAGGGTATTCCTTTACCTTTTCCTTACTCTGGTCAAATTTTGCTTCCCAATATTTGAGGTAAACTCCTCTCCCCTCGATAAGATATGTTGGGATTAATGGGAAGTAGTACTAAGAGGGGAGGGGTGAATCAGTACCTCTAAAACTTTTAACACTTTTCACCTTTCTTCATTAGCAATCAATCTTTATTGTATTACCAACCAAATCTGATGTTCTTTCGTATGCATGTAGTATTAATTCATAAACCTAATTGTATGCAACATTTATAGAAACATACATGAAAGTAATAGACACATAACACAAGATATAATATCGCAGAAAACTCTTGTTAGGAAGTAAAAACTGCGGTGGGGATGGCACCCACAAAACTTCACTATCTGCAAAATGGAAGGGAGTCGGTTAAGGCTTACAATTTGATCACTTCTGATGATCTACCCTGTTAAGAGTATTAATGTGAATACCTGTCAGGATCTACTCTATTAAGAGCTTTAGCAACACTGATGTAGTGTGCACTCAGTTAAGATATTTATAATAGGATTGTTAAATTCACCTTCCTTGAAAGGATTTCTTAAGTGTACCCCACTTGTTATAATGTGTACAATATGTTTGACCTTACTGTATGCAATCTATAATTTATAATTACAGATCTATTAAAGCTTACAGTATATAAATATCACCTATAGTGATTGATTAATACCTTTTCCTGCTTGTCAGTAGCCTTGGTTCTGTTCTTGAAAACTAATTTGATCTTTTTCTGTTCTTCTACTTGAATTCTCTTATCTGATCCTTAGATCCTCTCAGTGGCTATAATCATCATCAAACAACATGTTCACAATTGATTGAGCATATATTTATATAAGTTATTTGACTTATTTTAGAATCGCACATTACAATGTTAACTCTAGATCCAAGGTATACAACTTGACCTTAATCCTTTAGTTTGCATGTTTTAAATTAGTTAAACTGATAAAAATAATAATAATTACATTGTTTTTCCCTTACGTAATGGATTTAAAACAAATCAATAAGCTAAATATAAAACTTCAGTGATTTATCTGATGTGGAAAGTCAGATCCACTTTTTGTGGGATGTAACTGACTGTCAGCTCTTTATCGTCAGTGTGAACTGAAAGTCTGTCAATGTTCCTTCTTTGAACTGATCATCGGATTCCTTTCATCTGTCGGGTTCCACTCTTTGACTATTTTGTCGGGTTGCACTGTTGGTTACTCGTCGGGTTCCTTTGTCCTTTCTGTCATCGGGTAACACTGAATAGTGTTACGTCAGGATGCTTTGTGCTTGGCAATATCGGTAACCTTGGCGTCGGGTAGTGTTGTGCCCTGTCTATCGGTGTATTATAAACCGGTGGTGTTTATCATGTTTTTCCTTGCATATACTAATGGCAAAATATGTCTTCAATCTCCCCCTTTGACATTAGTATCAAAAACTGATATGTGCAAAATACTAAAGTGTTTAGTATATACACCATGTATATATCATTGTCATTGTATGACTCCCCCTAACTGTATGCATCGGTATAGTATAAGTATATGTACATGTATACTTTCCTATGTACTATGCATTCCCCTTTTTGTTCTTTCCTCTTTCTAATGACTGACTGTACAAATCATTTCCTCCTTTCATTTCCCCCTTTTTACTGACTGACAGTACATATAATTTCCCCATTTTTTGATAATCATGACAAAAATGTACAACTTATAAGTTGTCAAAAATGTGACAAAAATGTGTAACTTACAGAGTGCCAAGAATGTGGGAGTGACTGTTCTTGATATCTTCTATCATTTTCTCCCATTTTTCTTTGAGGAGTTCTAATGCCATGTGCTCTAGCTCAATCCTAGAATGCATATCATAAATGTTGTCTAGGACAAACATTTCTGGGGTGGCAATGAGTGTTCTTGCCTCTATCATATGTTATTGCGGTAATGTGAGAGTTGGCAAAAGTTCAGCTTGAAGCTCATTTACCTCATCTCTGAAATTTGTTTCTATAATCTCTATATCTTGTCTCAGCTTCCTAGCTTGCTTGAGCTGGTCTTGGTGCAATTTGATTGCATCTTTATTGTTTGTGAGACCTTGTGCACTGGCTTGAAGATCAGCATCAATTTGTGCTATCTTATCGGTATACTCTTGCGTGAGTTGATCCAATGTGCATAATTTTTGTATCAAGGCTATAGCTTCTAAAATTATGGAGTCTATTGTGCTTACTAGTTCAAATAGCTTTACCTTTTGCAGTGCCACTTCTTAGCTTATCTTCTCTGCTAACTTGAATTCATATTTCTTCTCAAGTCTAGCTTCCATAGCCTTCTCAGCATCTATATTTTGAGATGTGATAGCATCGGTGAGAACCACTAATTGATCAAGCATGGGGGTTGTTTGATCAACATCTGTATTAGGTACAATTTGCTGAAGGATTCCTCTTGCAACTTCAAGTACCTTTTCTTCTTTTGTGGCTTTTCTCAGCTTATCCTGCATACCTTTCCTTTCACAAAGTCTAGCATACTTTGTCAACTCAGTAGGATCCAATGTTCTAGGATCACATACTGGAATCTCATTTATTTCATCAAGAGTGACTGGATTTTTGTTCTTGCTCTTCTTCTTCCTTGAGATTTGTGTAGAAGCAGATGTATGAACTACCATTACTAGTTCATTTGTTTTCTTTGAGGCGCTTGGTGAAGGCTTTGTAGATGAAACCTTTTGTGCCTTCTACTCGGGGTTCACATGTCGATTAAGTGAAGACATCTCTTCATCAACCTTGAGTGTTTCAGCAGATTTTTCTTCAGTTTTCTTTTGTGCTTCATCTTCCTTTGCTTCTTCACTTTTTTCCTTCTGCTTATCCTCTTCAACTTGTTTTTCTCCTTCTTTATTCTGATCAGTAGACTTGTCTTGCTGATCATTGGTAGTAGCTTGTTTTGTAGTTGTGTCTTTTCATTCATCTGTTGTATTCTTTGTGGTGTAGGAGCACCTAAGGTTAGGGACATTTCTAGGCTAGAAGGTATTTTTGGTTTGTAAGGTGTTTTGTTCTACCATTCTTGTAATGACTAAGGTCAGCCGGTGAACAAACACCATAGTTGCTTAGGTAGTTGTTTCCTAGTAAAGATGTGTGTTGAGGTATCTTATAAACCTCCGTAAATGCAACAAGGCTCTGGCAAACGAAGATCATTGCTTTGCAATTAAGCTATACTGTTCGTCGGTGATGTCCGTCGGTTTCTGTTCGTCGGCGATTTCCGTTGGTTTCTATTCGTCGGTGATGCTTGTTGGCGATGCTCATCGGTGATGCTTGTTGGTAATGTCTGTTCGCGTCGGTGTTTGTTGTCGGGTTTGTGATCTTACGCTCGGGGTTGGAAATCGATGATTTTAGAAAGTCAACTCTAGCATTCGGTAATGTCGGCTAACGACCTAGAAAATGCGAGATGTGACGTTTATGACTAGTTGGGTCATTTGCAACGACTCTCTATGTGTTGTTTTTGCTTGAAATGATTAGGGGAACCTATTCCTGTTCTGGAAGGGTCATTTATTGCTCAGTTTGGCCGCCTATGCAGGGTGGTTGAAATTGTCCACGAGTATCAAATATTTTGGAGATATTTTTGATGGTTGGATATATAGCTAAAAAGCTTTTGTAGTTAAAAAGAAGAATGAGAGAAGAAATAGGAAAAAAAGAAGACACCATCCTGTAATAGATTAGTTTTTGTGAATAGAAAGAACATATTTAATGGATTCCATGAGCAGTGTGTATTGTTGTGTTCTTCAGGTTGAACCCGTCGATTTAGCTTGGAAGAGGAACCCATCCCAATAGGTTCCATAGCATGAAATAGTAACTTTATGGTGTAAGCCTAGTCGAGGGCACTTGAGGTAAAGATCTTAGTGACTTCCTCAAGCTAGGGTGAAATAATACCCTATAAGGTCTGTGCAAGAGACCTTAGAGCACAGTCAAGCTGACTGTCGGTAACAACTGGACCTAGGCATTACATCACTTTGTTTCTGCATCACCCTTGTCTTTGGGTATGCCTGTATCTGCTGCAGATTCTTCATTTCCTTCTATCAGATTGCTAGCCTTCATCAATATTGGCATATTGTTCTGTGTGCCCACCTGTGCTGCATCTAGAGTTGTATCCTACTCGTCAGTTTGATCTTGTTGAGTAGTGACATCTTCATCCTTTTGGATTTGTTCTGCAGGGTCCAGTCCTGTTATGTCAATGATTGAAGTGTATGGCCATATCTCATTAGCAACATCCATGTCCTTATTTCCTTGTGTCTCCAATTCTTGTTTCCTTTCTTGATCCTTAAGAGATATGAATATTACATCATCATCATCCTTCTGTGGATCCTTATCAGAATCATAGTGAGTAATATCTTGAATGTAAAGATCATCCATGGCTTTATCTAAGTCAATAGGCTCATTATTCTCCACATTATCCAAAGCAATGTGCTCTGGACTTGCTTTATCTTTCTTCTCCTCTATATGAGGTGTGTCGGTGAGAAGTAATTGATTCTCACAACTTGTTGATTCTACGGGTAGATCTAGAATTTGTCTCCATTTAGCATCTGTCATGTTGTCCAGATCTAAGAATTTTCCCTGTAGCACCTTGTAGGCTCTTAGCCACAAATTTACTGGAATGTTTTTTCATCATTTCTTTTATTTCTTCCATTTTGGATTTGGGAGGCAGAAGTCTTACAAGTATCCTCTCCCTTGCTTCCTTTTCGAAGTTCAAAGCATAAGACCATCATGCTGATATTCTGTCACTCAGTGGTTTGGGTATTTTGTTACCAAACTCAACTGGTACATATTTGAAGTTTACCATAGCCTTGATTATTGCATCTTCTATTTTATTTTTCTCCTCGGGCTCTAGCTTTACCCATTGTCTGATTTTCCTATCAGTCATGGTACCTGTTGTAGCAATTGAGTCAACAGTCTCATCAATTGTTCTTGGGGTTAATCTTTTATTTTCTACTTCAGGCTCATCCTTTTGAATCTTCAATATCAACCTTGGTTCTGACCAGTTTTCTCCTCCTTTTGGTAGGTGTTTGCTTCTCTGTTTGCTACTTCCTCTTATAGGTCCTCACTTGACCTTTCTTGAGAGGTGTTGTATCTTTATTTGTAGTTTGGCTCCTTGTCCTCTGAGCTGTTGTGGTCCTTGGTTTCTTGGTTGGAAGTGGAGGCACATCAGACTCTGTGGATTCAGAATTTGTTGCTTGCTCATCTTTCTCTTCACCGATGGCACCCTATTCCTTGGTTTCCTCTATTTTTTCTTTCTCCTCCTCATTTACCGATAGCATCTTCTCAAGATTGTATACCATCTTGTTTTTCTTATTGACAGTCTTCTTGATGACTAGGCCCATTTTTATCTTAGACTTTGCCTATTCATATGTTCCAAAGCTTGGTTGCTTAATGTCAAGTGGTTCATTCATCAATGCATCAATTGCATTTGTTGCTTCATCTATGTTAATCTCATAGTCAAGAGGTGGTAACCAGGTTGTCATTGGTACAACTGGTTTAATGTGAGTGAAATCTGAATCCACCATAAAACATAGTTCATCCCTATGCTTTTCAATCAACTGTTCAGGGATCCTCACTCTCTCCATCATCTTTTCCTTGAATTCAAGGAAGTATTCAGTCATCAGTGAATCAAAGTTGTCACCCAGTGACTTGATAAGGTCACTTATCTACAATGTGACTGACTTGGTAGTGTCCCACTTCACATTGCCAACTGAAGGAAAGTATTCTTGAAAATAAAAGAATATACACATTATAAGTGGGCTGAACTTACATGTGTTTGTTTTGGCAGATCCGATTGTTGTCATATTCTCATCAAGTTGCTTCAGTAGGATCTCACATAGATCCATTTGTATTCCCTTCGTGACAATATTGTGATTTGTGCTTACTCTTGTTGATGCTATGTTGTTTAGCCTACTAGCCTGGAATATTTTGTAACCTATCACACATGCACTGAACCTCAGTTCCTCATTGGTGATGGTGTTCACCTTAAGTCCTTGGTTATCCCATACAGCATTGGTGAGTTTTTCAACTTCTGGTCAAGAGGGATGCTTGTGGGATTTTAGTTTTTCGGTAATAGGGTAACCTGTTATAGCATGTAACACATCCTTTGTACTCTATTTGGGTTCATCCAACCATAACTTCTGATCATGCATTTTGCTTAGTACCAACCTAATCCAGTCAATTTTGAAAACCCTTGGGAAATATAGGGCATTTGTTATCCCTTTTACTTGCAGGTGCTTGTGTTCTTCCTTTAGGTTCCCTTGATCATCACATAGCTTCTTATACGCTTGATCTATCTCCAGATCACCAATCTTAGCGATCTTACAGTGGATATACGATCTTACGTCTTCTATCAACAAAACCATAGGTGGAATTTTTGAAAATGCGCCTGAATCATCATGTTGTGATGCAATCTCTAGGCATATCTTGTATTTAGGTTCCACACAAGTGCTATTCTTGATCAACTTAATGGCATTCTTCTTATCACTCTTCAATTTTACTATTCTTGAAGTGGTTTCCATTGTGTTTCAAATTTAGGGCTTTTTCAAAAATAATAACAAAGTTCTTTGGTATGCTCGGTACTTACTTCGATCTGTGTAACTTGTGAGTGATCTGTTTGGAGTGCGTTGGATCAAGTCAAGGACACTCTGTTAAATGCTTTATTTTCGCTTTATTTTTTCTCTGCTTTGTTTTCTCAAATCGCATGTGAAGAATGAAGTGCTTACGTCGAGTATTTATAGACTTTTTCCCTAAGTCAGTCATAAGTGCTCAACAACTCGTCGGGTCATGAAGACGGAGTTCATCGGGAAGACTCTCAAATAACATTCTTGGTGTTGATAGGATGCTCGGGATAGCTATTAAGATTGTTACTTTCACCGACGGATATCGGTGTAGTGTCAAGACAACATTGTAACTTTGCTTCCTTACCAACGGGTGTCGGGTTACATTAGCGACTTAACCTTTTTATGTGTTGACCAACAATTCTTGGTAAATGTAGATAGCTCATCCTTTTATGTTTATCGATGAGTTTCGGTATGTGTTTACCGACGGGGTTGTTTTCTCAGAATTGTAACAAGTATCATAATATGCATCTTTATCATGCAGATTTTGACTATCTATCAATTTGTATAATGGAACTGATGGAAAATATGACTTGGTGTAGTGCAGTTCCATACTTGTTCATCTTTAGGCAAGGGTGGTGATGTCATCAGATCCATGGGATGAGGTGTCGCATTTCTTGGTCCAGCTCCCTCAATGGTTGAAGCTTTCCTCCACATTTGCTTTCTCATTTTCTTGATGTCTTCAATGGTGTTACCATTTGCAAAAGTGGTGGTTTTTGTTATTCGGTCTCTGCAGTCCTTTAAATGTCCAACCTTATGACAGTGTCAACATGTCATTCCTGGGTTGGTCCAGCCTCTAGACCTTTTGGTCCATGTTCTCATGCAGTTTGCAACAATGTAACCATATCTACCACATGATGTGCAATTTATCCATGTGTTGTAATCCCAAACATATGAATTACCGACTCTGCTCGGTTTATATGTATTTTCTTGATTTTTGGGTTTCCATGCTTCAATTTTCTTCTTCCTTCATTCCAGAGATGTGTGCCCATGTATTTTGCAGGTGGGACAATACTTGTCCATATAGGTTTCCTTCTTTGGTTCTTTCACCTTTGATTTACATTCATATGCTTTATGTCCTTTCTTGTTGCAATTATAACAGTGTCCTATGAATGTAAATGTGGATTTAGGAATACCTTTTTCTTTGCTCCTGCAGACATTTGAGATGTGGCCTTGCTTTCCACAGTGATTGCATGTCAGTTTCCTTGGTCTAGGATTGGTGTAGGCATCTTTTGGATCAGCTTCATTTAATGACTCTCCATGCTCGGTGTACCCTTGTCTAGTGTTGGTGTTGGGTCTTCTTTGTGCATTCAAGAATTCATCCATCCTTTGTGTCCTCTCTTCAGCTCTCTTTATCATGTCATTATGTTGTTGTTGAATTCTAACCTCATGCTTTAGTTTTTTAATTCTCTTCTCTTAGTTCACTGATAATCTGTATTCTTTCAATGAGTTCCATATTCATTTTGTTTGCTTCTTGACTCATAAGAATAATCTGATTTGTAACCTCGGTGTGATGCTCTGTAAATCTTTGTATCTCACACTCATTTTCTTGTAATTTTTTTGTGATCTTTCTTCTATCATCAATAGCTAGTGTTCTTTCTTGTTCAGCTTGCCTTGCATTTTTCATGACATCAATCATCTTTACCATCTGTGTCTCTTGACCGATTTGCAGAAATTTGACTTGTGGAGCCAGATGTAGATTGTTTTCAGTTAGGCTTGTGATGTATCTCTTCTGATGTATCTGATGCCTTGCTTGTATTTGATCTTGAAGACTCAAAGAAATTTGGAATCTCTTCCTCATGATAATCTATCTCATTATAGCAAAAATCCATAGTGTTTCTTTCATCTGGCAACTATCTCATATCGATTCTAGCTTCTTTATACTGTTCATAGAACATTTGAATTTCAAGTTTTTTATTCTCAATATTTTTATCAATTTTGTACTTCTCCATTGTATGATCTTTTCTCTTAAGCCTTTAATCTTTCCAAGAAGAGACTCAACTCTAATACCAATTGTTGGGATTAATGGAAAGTAGTATTGAGAGGGGAGGGGTGAATCAGTACCTCTAAAACTTTTAACACTTTTCACCTTTCTTCATTAGCAATCAATCTTTATTGTATTACCAACCAAATCTGATGTTTTTTCTTATACATGTAGTATTAATTCATAAACTTAATTGTATGCAACATTCATAGAAACATTCATGAAAGTAATAGACACATAACACAAGATATGATATCACAGAAAACTCTTGTTAGGAAGTAAAAACTGTGGTGGGATGGCACCCACAAAACTTCACTATCTACAGAATGGAAGGGAGACTGTTAAGGCTTACAATTTGATCACTTTTGATGATCTACCCTGTTAGAAGTATTAATGTGGAGACCTGTTAAGATCTACTCTGTTAAGAGCTTTAGCAACACTGATGTAGTGTGCACTCGGTTAAGAGATTTACAATAGGATTGTTAAATCCACATTCCTTGAAAGGATTTCTCAAGTGTGCCCCACTTGTTAGAATGTGTACAATATGTTTGACCTTACTGTATGCAATCTATAATTGTTGATTACAGATCCATTAAAGCTTACAGTATATGAATATAACCTATAGTGATTGATTAATACCTTTTCTTACTTTTCGGCACCCTTGGTTATGTTCTTGAAAATTGATTTGATCTTTTTATGTTCTTGAATTCTCTTGTCTGATCCTTAGATGCTCTCAGTGGCTACAATCATCATCGAACAACATGTTCACAATTGATTGAGCATCTATTTATATAAGTTTAGAATCACGCATTACAATGTTAACTCTAGATCCAAGGTATACAACTTGACCTTGATCCTTTAGTTTGCATGTTTTAAATCAGTTAAACTAATAAAAATAATAATAATTACATTTATTTTCCCTTACGGAATGGATTTAAAACAAATAAAGAAGCTAAACATAAAAATTCAGTGATTTATCTAACGTGGAAAGTCAGATCCACTTTTTGCGGGATGTAACTAACTGTCAGTTCTTGATCGTCGGTGTGAACTGAAAGTCTGTCGGTGTTCCTTCTTTGAACTAATCGTCGGTTTCCCTTCATCTGTCGGGTTCCACTCTTTGACTGTTTCGTCGGGTTGCACTGTTGGTTACTCATCGGGTTCCTTTGTCCTTTCTGTCATCGGGTAACACTGAATAGTGTTGCGTCAAGATGCTTTGTACTTGGCAATATCGGTAACCTTGGCGTCGGGTAGTGTTGTGCCCTATTTGTCGGTGTAGTATAAAAACCGATGGCGTTTATCATGTTTTTCCATGCATATACTAATGGCAAAATATAACGTCTTCAAGATATGGCCCTTTTTTGAGGATCCACACCTTCTCTTCCCTGGTCAAGCATATTCCCATGTAAAACCCATTTGTGAGGGTTTTGAGCATGATGTCTTTCCCCTAGATGTTTTGACACCAATAGCATATAGTGCTTATTAATGGCCAACGACCCAGTGATTTAAAGAAAAAAGCCCTATCATTCAGAGAACCTACAGCATCCTTCCATTGGGGGTTTGAAATTTTAATGGTGGACATAACCTCATACCTTATGTTAGGTGCCAGATCCTTCTCCTTCGCCGCATCGTGTTTTGAGACTCCATCCAGACTCTTATGCTTCGGGCAGTAGAATTTATGCTCGATTTTGCTGAAGTCAAATTTTTTCCCAATCTTTATGTAAAAAGGTTGTTTTTCTTTATGTCTAGACTAGTTCTCCCTGTTCCTGCCATTCCAACCCAGACCTCCTTGATTCCTTCCTTCTGCATACCCACTTACATAGTGGAAAGCTTGAGCTTTAGAAGGCCTGCTTTGTTGAAAGCAAGTAATGAAAGGCCATTTTTGCCCACTCTAGCATGTATAAGGCAGGCATGCATGTTCCTTGAAGGTCGCACAACCTCCATTCATTTCATTTCTTTGTCCGCCTATAGTAGCAGGTGACAGTTGGACCAACCTGTATTCCCACTTCTCTGTCATCCCGCTCCAAAATTGTTGAACCTTCAAAATTAGAAGGTCCTTGTTGGAAGTCATACTACTAGCGTAAATAGGATATCCATAACATAAGGCATGGAATGGTTTATATTTCATGATATCATAAACAACATATTTATGTCATTACCATTAAAAACAACAGTATAACTTTCAATTTTAAACCTATTTTAGTTAGTCATTTTCAGTTTTGGAGTGTTAGAAGTGAAGAATTGAAAACATTAATGATGAATAGCATCATACCAGCATGAAATGCTTATCAATCATGTAAGGTATGAGTTTAAACCTGCTGCCTTAAATCATAAAAATGACTTTCATACAGTTGCAATACAACACAATACGAAGATTTTTAGTACTATACTTGTTTCTGGTTTTAGTTTTGTTTTGGATTTGGTTCTAAGTTGTCGAAACAACTATGGCTACAAAAGGAAGATATTCATTAGGTCAAAAAGGAGCTGGTTTAGTTCTTTGTTTCACATAACAAACATTTCCCCTATGTAGCATTAATGGTTTTAGCAATATTTTGTTTTAGTTTGTTTCATTTTGGTTGAGGAAAGAGCATTAACTTGATGAAGGATCTCATATTGCTTGTGGAGGACACATATCACATCACACATGAGCTATAAATCTTGTCACTGCATATCATATAGGATCTCTCCAAAAAATCCCAACAAATTTCATCGAGTTAAAACTTATTCAGTTTAGTTGTCAGTTTTTAGTTTTCAGATTGAGAACATTTCAATTTTCTAAGTTTCAAAGTGACTCTATACCAAATGGGTTCCAAAGGATAGTTGGTCTGATTTTGTTTAGTAGTCAAACACCCCTGAGAGGTCACCAAAAAATTTACCTATATTTTGCACTTACAACTCAAAATAGGTAAGAGTTGCCCGAATCTTACATCTAATCAAGGTACACATTTGGTTGATTAAGTTTGTTGCAGAAATTATTTGCTAAACTAATGTAAATGCAAAGAACCATATTGTTGTATTGAACTGAAAATCAATGCAAAAATTAAAAGGATCTTTCATTGATTTGCAAATATATTAAAACACTGAAATATTATACATATGTTTACAGAATTACACATTCTTTTGATACTAAAGAAGTACAATACAGAAAATCCACACAAGTTGTGGATAAGCTACAAAAACTATGCAAAACAATATGCATATGTATGGAGGTCAAGAGAAAAGAGAGGAGATAGGTTTGTCATTGCCTAGAATGAATCATGGATGTTGATGTAAATGCTCCCACAATTGACCGATTGTAGAAGACATCTCACTGCTGAAAGTGCCTACAAGATGTAAAAGAGATTATTAGTCCAAATGGACTAAGAAATGATGAAACTAACACCTATCTTAAATTATGAGTAATATAGATATATATCTAATCACATTCAATGCAAAAAGGGAAACAGAAACAAGAGACATTTTTTCACTAATGTGTTTGCATCATGTATAGATATAGGTTCATTATTTGAAGATCATGCACGCTGGGTAAAATGTGGCTCCCATAAGGGTTGAACCTAGCGTGCGCAATCTTGGAGCAGCAGAAGACAAATAATTATTGAACTGTTGAAGGGGCATATCTCTATGGTGTGAAACCTTCTAGTTCAATCAGTTACAACTAAAGAAAAATGACAAGACTATTAAAGGGACATGGCATTTCTCTATAAACCTTTTAGTCTGATATTATAAGCTAGTACAATCAAAGGAACAAATGAATACAATGATTTGAAGCAACTACAGTGCATTCAACAAATGTCTACAACATGAGAGCATCTACTGGTTAAGAAGTTTATACTAAAGAGTGCCGGAATGATTAAAGAAATCAATCATCAATCAAAAGAAGTGGACAAATGCCTTACAAAAATAGGAATTCATTATCAAAAGAGGCAATTATTGTTTTAGTTTTCCTGATTTGTCATAAAAGTAACAGAGCAGTCACATTGATAATACCCGAATACAATGCCAAATCAGTCAGTAATTGTACAATGATATATGCAACAACGTGGATACAAAACACATATTAGAGCCAAAATAGCTCAGCAGTGGTCTTTTTAGCTACATTGTATACTATGAAGCATGAAATCATGAAATAGTATCAATATGACAAGGAGAAATGATGCATCAGATTTCTATGAGAAGTCATTGAAAAATGACATCAAACTAGATACGACACTACAATTCCATATTTAGAGTGAATGATGTGTCCAAAATGAGAAAGTGATGGTATTCATTCAAAGTAAAGTACTCTCATCTTACATGGGACATGCTATTACAACAAATGTGCCACTTTAAATGACAATGAAATGCATAACATAACAGTCATATTCAAGAGTAGAGCAGCTTCATTGCACCAGTGAAAACAATACAGTGAAGGACAACAGGATTGGAGTACATAATGGTATTCACAAATAGGACAATGATATATTAGATCATGTGATCATAACAATGTTATTATGGCATAGAATGATGTTGTGTTCACTCTACAAAATAGTGAGACCGATGTTACTATATCTAGCAGCCATAATAAAAGCCACAGGAATTGTCATAATTAAAGAACACGTAATCAGTCAAAAGAGGCATGGTTAGAAGAGGAAGCACATCATTTTGGAGCAAAAGGTGATGATCACATAGCGTTCATATCAACATAAAGACAGAAATTACATTTTACATATACAGCTACAGTTGAATATTCCATTTTGTCACACAATTGAAAGAGTACAAAATAAATAAAGCATTGATTCAAAGAGGTTATGTGACAGTGCTATACTAAAAGAAACATGTTCAATATTGAAAAGAAACACTTAAAAATATAATGCAATGAGTTAACATAATGATCCATAAGAAATGAAGCAAAGCTACATAACAGGTATCAGATAATAAAGTGCAGAGATGTTCACTGTCACAGAGAAATAAATAGTAATTAAGGGGGATATGGAATGAATTTTGTACTCAAGTAAATATAAATTATAATAATTGTTAGGTTCATAAGTACAAATGACACACCAGTATCTGGAGTGGGAAAGTGATCTAATGACAGTTCAGAATAAAAAAAAGGTGTTAACATGTAAGTCAAGCAGTATATTGATGCACTACACAAATAGAGAAAATTGAGTTATCAAATCTAAAGCTAGCCATGAATTTTGTTATATCTTCAAGCAATAGAAATTACATTTTACATCTACAACTATGTTTTGCTAAATAAAATCCAACTATCAAAATTGTAGCACATAATGTTCACATTATTTTACAGTATGGAAAAAAATTACACAGAGATAAGTATTGTATTTTCTCCTACCAAACAGAGACCATGGATTAAATCAGAATTAAAAGTAGGAGATTACAATGTATTCAGTACCTAAAAGCACAAAAAAATGATTAAATCCATATGTATGCTTATTTATGTCAAAGACCCAAGTACAAAAAACCCTCATTGCCAACTAGGTGAATTTCTTCACGATTCGTCAACAGAAAATTTGGGTCACGGCTGTAACAGAGAGACGTTCATAAAAGTTTCAAATTCCGAGGCATTATATACAAGAGAAGTGTACAGTGAGCTTAAGGCTCACGATTTTTTCAGGAAATAAAAAAATTCAAAAAAAATGCATAAAAGCTTGAGCATAGAGGAGAAAGTATACAGAATGAACATGAATACCTCTAAGTTACCACATTTCAGAGGAGGCTCACAGGTTCTATGTTTTATTTCAAGAAGCGGCCTCAAAGATAACAAAATTCTTCAGAAACCCTCGGATGGTGCAAATGGAACCCATATTATCAAAGACAGACAGAGGTACAAAGCATGTTCATTGTCTTTGATTTTGCAATAAGTCAAGCTCAAATGGCTAAGGATATCGTAATACCGATGGGAATGAGTGATGTAGTATGAAATGTGCAAGAAAAATCACTAGAAAACCTCCAAGAAAATCATCGTCTAACCCTAGACAGAAGAGGCGTCGCCCAACAAGAATGCAGAAAACAAAACGTAAAACATGGAAAATGAAATGTGTTTCGTGTTTTAGGGTCTCAAGCCCTAAGTCATGGGTACATTATGATAGGATTTTTTCCTAATTCTTTTGTGAAGACAAATAAGAGTGCATGCGGGTTCATGTATGTTTAATATTTATGATGTATTCATTAAATAAGATTTCCATATATTATTTAATGAATATAAAATATATATGTTTGTCTTATATCATAGATTTATTATTTATATATATTAGTATTTTATAATATCATTCATTAAAATTAAGTATTGAATATACATAAATAATATGAGGCACTTGGGTAATTATTGCATGTTTATATTGTGAATAATAACAATTCGGTGTTGACTTATAAAGCACCCAATTATTAATTATAGTTTTGAAATGCAAATAAGGAGGATATTTTTGCATGAGGGGATTTATTTTTGAACTTCAATTCTATTTAAGGCAAAAGGGTTTTTCATTTTTCTTGCGTGATGGAGGATTTTTGCACTATTTTGAGCATGTTGAGATTAAATTTGACTTCAGTTGGTGTTCCTCTCGAGTTACACATCATTTGGGAACCTTCTTGAGACAGTTAGATTGTAGTGACTACCAATTCTAGTCCCTATTTTGGGGGGTTTTATATCACATATGACCGTAGAGGATCTGCATGCATTTTGGAGACATTTTGACATTATAGAGGCAGTTCAACATCAGTTTACAATGCTACATCTATAGGAGAACAGTTGAGGAGGGTTTTTGAGGGTGTTAACTACATGTCTCTGGTATTGTAACCTTTCTTTTTCCTTCAGTTTTTCATGAGATCAACCCTTATGGGTTTTGAGGCCTACATCTTGTATTTTGGATCCCATTTTTTAGGGTTCATTTTATTTTAGCCAATTTTTTACATATTGCAGATTTTGGCACATATTTGGCCTTTTTGTAGAATATTTTTCATCATTAGTTATATACAAATACAAATTTCCTTTTCATTTATTTCGTATTGATCATTATTGTGGGTTTTTGCTTAAGTGTTGTGTTTATACCTTCATTTAAGTACTTTTACTATCAAATGCAGAATTGGATACATGTTTGTGTAGGTCTATGATCCTCCATTTTTAGGTTGTAAATTGAGAAAACAATCTTGTTTTCCTTTCAAGGTTTGAAAGTACCCACCCTCCATTTGAAACATTTTTGCATTGATATATGTATGGGATTGTAAAGTGTTTAGTTGTTAGAATAACTGAGAGGGGGGGTGAATCAGTGGCCTCAAAAATTAATCCAATAATTCAACCAAAACTTATATCACATATATAATACCTTCAGTTATCTTTCAGTCCTACAAGAAGTATGCCTTATGCAATTCTAACATATATATACAGCTCGGTGAATATACTATTTATCCTTTTCTTAAGCTTCACGAATAGCAGTAATTGAACTTAGTGTTTACCGATCAATCCTGTTTTAGTAATGTCTAAAGAAAAACATCAAAGTAATGAACCATATACACATTTGACACATGGTTTTTTAACGTGGAAACCCTATTAAGGGAAAAACCACTTGGGACTGGTAACCCAAAATTTTCACTCTTCTGAAGTGAGCTCGGTGAAGAGCCAACCCTGTTAAAGGTTACAAACACACTGTTAAGTGTGACCTTGTTAGAGGATTTAAAACTAACAATTTATCATTTGAAATAGCATTCACTAGTCTTTCAAGATGAAACCCTTTTGATAATCTTGAGTATCTCAATACAAAAAGGATGGTTAAATCCCACTCGATTTTGACAAATTTTTTGAATCAATGGTTAAACTAAATCAGTAAAATGATATGTTCAATAATACAAATTTAACTTGAAGATTTTTAGATCTATTGTAAGTACACAAAATACCTCTCTAATCAATATGATCTTTTGTTCCTTTTCTCCCCTCTCTGTTCTTTCTACTCGGTGAATGTTGTTGCTTCTCTATTTCTCGGTGTCTATAGAATTCTTGGCTCTATTCTTCAGCCTATATGATCAGATCTGCATGAAGACTTTTATCTTCACCATAATTATATTCAGCATTCCTCTCCTTCATAATGAATTACTTGTCTCTTTATATAGACATGATTTCATCATTTACATTCATTTTCTTTCTTGTTCTTGACGTAGATAGCCTCTTGATCTGCAAATCTCGCCATGCATTTATTTAATCTTTAAAGCTTTGCTTTAGTTTTATTCCATAGATGTCTCCTTAACAATTGTGAATAAAAATAGCTTTAAATCTTTAGTTCAACTGGTCGATAAAAATAAAGCAATCAATCAGTTAACTCTAAATATAGCTCTTGCCAGCTAAGTGTTTTGTCCTTTCCTAACTCCGGTTCTGATTGGTGATCAACTCTTAGTTTTCTCTGTCATTGACTCCAATTGTCCTCGGGTATCAACTTCAGTTCTTCTCGGTGACCACTTTAGTTATGCTCGGTGTTGTGGTGCTCAGTATACACTGTGAACTGTTCGGGGTTTTTTATCCGTTGGTGTGCACTGTCCATCAGTGTTTACTGTCACTCGGTGTACATTGGCTTTTGATGTTTACCGATAACATAAAATTTATCTCTTTGGTTTCTTGAATTCTATGACAATATGTATATGACCAATCAGATTATATCAAGTTGACATCAATGACAATACAATACATTAGCTGATTTAATGTCTTGCATTTACTTTCTGTAGCTCGGTGATCATCAACTTAATCATCTTCAAACATTCAATCAGTTATAGTTCATTAATCTCTCCCTTTGGAATTGATGGAAACATAAATATCAAAACAATATGAAATATGTAATGTAAAACATGACATATCATACCAAACTTATTGTTCTATAAAAAATTCAAATATCTGACCCTCGGTAAGCTCTTCTAGCTTAGATTTGATTCTTGCAGAGTGATTTCTTCATTCTTCATTCCCTTCACTAGATAGTTGTAGCAACTTCTGATTTTGTCTCTCCCTTTGTTGTAGAATCTCCTCTCCCTTTTCTGTATAGATATGCAGTGTTAACTTTTATTCAATTCTCGCCCTTAGTGGTGCAGGAGCACCTAGGAAAACTCCCAAATCTTGTTACAATTTTGGCTTGTACTGACCCTAGCCAAGTCAGTATCTTTTGATTTTGACCTTACAAGGTCTTGCAATGTGTGTTACTAGATGGATTAGTAGTTAGTACTCAATCCAATCTAATCTTTTGTTTCTTTCTAGTAGTTAATGCTTGTTTAGGCCTAAAGTGGGAAAATGGGTTAAAAAGTGTTCAAAAGCCTTTAATGCTTGGGAGAGTGTAGTATAGTGCCTAAAATGGTTCCTAGATTCATTCTACACAATTATAGGTCTAATTGAGACCCACAATCATAACTATGCAAGAAGTTGCAAAAGTTGTCATAAAGTTGCTTAGCAACTTTTAATGTTGCATGACAACAGATGGAAAAAAATGGATTCCCTTCGACGAAACATTATGGGTAGTTTTCATAATGGCCTATAATCATCGGCATGGCATGTTAAGGCAAGGAATATCCTATTTTCCAAGGCATGGTGGGAGAAAGTGTAATTTTTGAAGTGAATAGAAGCTCTGTGTTCTGGTTTTCAATAACAGTCGTCTTGCATTGAGTAAGGAAGTGTTTGAATAGATTGAACGACTTGTTCTAGTGTTGAATCCATGTTGTGATGATAGTTTTAAGATTTTTTCATTCAATGGAAAAAAAAATTTGAGTAGAGTATAAAGGTTTTGTAAATTATTTGAAAATACTATAGTTGTTGTAGGAGACAGAGTGGTTTTTGGTTTCATGGCTCCCCCATAGAATCTGACCGTGAAAATCACCATGGCCTGGGTAAATCTTGTAGGGGAGACTCTGTATAATGTAAATATTCAAGTAGGAGGTTTGAAGAGCCATTTTGCTAATTTTAAAGTCATGCCTTAGGTGAGAAATGAGTGTCTGGTTAGGTGTATGACAGGGAGATATTTGAGTGCATGTGCAAGGGAGTGTTTGAAAGATTCAAACCAAGTGTGGTTACAGAATCCTTAATGTCCTATAGATACCTAAAAGAGAGAATAGGTCTTTCCTAATCCATCTAGATAGATTTCTAGGTAGAAATCAGTGGACTTCACATTATGAACCAAATTAGCCCTATTTGCCCTATATTTTAGGATACCACTGTACGTATGACCTAGGATCCTAAGACCTCAAAAATATCAAGGTCTTGGAAAAGGGTATCTGAGTCTCAATTTAGTTTTTGGGGTTATTTGGTATTTTTGGGAAAGAATCCAAAAAAACCCTCTGGATAGGGCTAATTGTGCAATTAGGCCTAATAGGACCACATGAAGAGTTAATCTTGGACTCGATTGATTGGAGGTTAAAGACCCATTCCAATGGAGTTGGAAGGATGTAAAAGGGATTTTTTCATGGTGGACACAACCCTTGCAGCACTGGTGAAGTCATTATGAATATTCTAAACTTGGAATCATCCAAGAAAGAGTGAAGATTGGAAGTAACCTTATTGATTGGAAATCCTTCAAGGTTAAGCACAAAGAGACTAACTCTTGGAGTTGAGTTAGGATAGTCTTAGGCTAAGAGACTAAAGACTAATGGGGTCCTAGAAGTTATATTGGGATCTAAGAAGGCTAGGACAAGTAGAGTCCTAGACAAGGGATTGTGCAAGAACACCTAGGAGGACTTCCATCAAATTGGTATCAGAGCCTCTTTGATCAGGCTTGTGGTGAATGTTTCAACCAATAGAGTTAGTAGGAGAGTCTACAATGGTGACCAATGTAGAGTTGGCAAAGAAGGTAGATGAGAAAGAAGTAGAGAATATATTTCTTAGAGAGATATTGGCACAATTGGAACACAAAGTGGAGCAAGTGGAAGAAAAGGCAGAAGAAGTGAAGGATAAGGTTGAAGGGAAAGGCAAAGACATTTCCATAGAGGATGAAGTACCTGAAGCTGACCTTTTCCTTACTAAGGACTTACTAAGGAACCATTCCTAAAAGAATTAAAGGCTTTGAGTGGCAAAGCACTAGAAGGAGTTCCTGTCTTTAGTGGAAAGATGGAACCCGAGGTAGTCCTAGATTGGATAGAGGGACTAGAGAATCACTTTGAATGTGATGGCATAACTAAAGCTCAGAAGGTGAAAGTTGCTAAGGCCAAACTAAGAGGGTATGCACTCACTTGGTGGAAATTTATCCATGATGAGAGAGAGAAGGAAGGAAAGAAGCCTATTGCTACATGGAAGGATATGGTTAAAAAAACCAAAGATACTTATGTCCCTGAGGATTATGAAATCCAATTGCATAAGAGAAGACAAATTCTAAGACAGAAGGACTTAGATGTAAACTCCTATACTGAAGAATTTTAGAGATTATGTATGAGGTCTTGAGTTGAAGAAGATGAGAAGGTGAAGGTAGCTAGGTACCTTAACAGTCTCAAGCGGACTATACAAGATTAAATGAGTCTCTTGACTCCCGATACTATTCAAAAGTGCCACCAAATTGCAATCAAGGTAGAAGAGAAGCTAAGGAAGAAACAAGATTCAAGCACCACTAGTGGTAGAGGCAAAGGAAGAGACAATAGAGGACAAAGGGGTGGATATGGTGGAAGAATTTATGAACCAAAGAGTCAAGGAGAGACCAAGTTCACTGAGAAATAAGAGGGAAGCTCCAACAGGGGTAACCCAAATAGAGGAAGGAAATCTAACAATAGAGAAAGAAGTAGTAGCCAAGGTAGGGGTAACTACTTTGCAAACATGAAATGTTACCACTGCAACCAGATGGGACACCCTACATATAGATGTCCAGAGAGAGGAACTACTTCCCAAGGAAGTGACAAAATGGTAAACTATGTTCAAGAGGAGACTAGTGGTGGAAGAAAACACCCTGAGATAAACTTAGAGTTAGAGTAAGGTGAGAACTTAATGATGGGGAGGACACTGATTAAGGAGCCAGTGAAAGAGGAACCTAGTCAGAGGAGGTCACTGTTTAGAGTGAAATGCAAGATGATGGGAAAAGTTTGTAGATTCATCATAGACTCAGTGTCTACTACAACATAATGCCAGAGGAGGTAGTTAGAAAATTGAATATGAAGAGAGTACCCCATACCAACCCATACAAAGTCACTTGGTTGAATAAAGGACAACATGTCCTTGTCGATGAACAAGTTTGGGTGGATTTCTCCATTGAGAGATACAAGAAAAGGTGTTGTGTGATGTCCTACCCATGGATGCATGTCACCTAATCCTTGGAAGGCCTTGGAAATTTGATAGGAAATCCATGCATGATGGAGAAAAGAATTCATATTCTTTCAAGAGGGACAATGTGACATTCAAAATATAATCATTTCTAGAGGATGGAGAGATGAAATCATCAGGTCCAAATGTCTTTCTGTTTAATGAGAAGGAGTTCTTAGAAGCCTTAGAAGAAGGAGAGGGAGTTGGTTTTGCACTTGTGTTGAAACAAAAATAAGAAAGTGCAGACAGAGCAATCAAGAAGACAAAATTGCCTAAGGAAGTGCAGGAGATGTTGCATAAGTATGAAGGCATTGTCAGTAATGGAAAACCATCAACCCTACCTCCTAAGAGAGTTTTAAGTCATCAGATAGACTTCATTCCAAGATCTACCCTTCCTAAAAAGGCATCCTATAAGATGACCCCTCAACAAAATGAAGAATTAGCCAAGCAAGTACAAGAACTCCTAACCCAAGGTCTTATTAGGAAAAGTATTAGTCCTTGTGCCATACCCATTGTCTTAGCACCCAAAAAGGGAGGAACTTGGAGGATATGTACTAACTCAAGAGCATTAAAATGGATTACCATTAGGTATAGGTTCCCTATCCCTAGGATAGAAGACCTAATGGACTGTCTAGGAGAAACCAACTTTTTCACCAAGATTGACCTAAAGAGTGGGTATCATCAAATCAGGGTCAATGAAGGGGATGAATGGAAGACAGCCTTCAAGACAACAGAAGATTTGTATGAATGGAATGTGATTCCCTTTGTGCTATCACATTCCCCATCCACATTCATGATGATGAGCCTCTCAGACGGTCATCTTTTCTAGTGCTTTTTACTTTCTTTTCAGCAATTTACTTGCAAAACAAATACTTAAACTTGTGGTTTTATATGTATATTTAATATGTGTAAAGACATAAGTAGGAAAGTGGATGATAAAAGGGACATGGTATATTTTCTTGAAACTTATGGATACAAGTGATAGAATGTAGTAGTTGTATGCTAAATGAATGATCCTTTTTCCTATGTTATGTTTGTGGGTAGTTTCCTTCCTGTAGCTATATGTCTTGCAAGGGTATTAATTGAAACTTAACACTTTCTTCTAATATTAATGATGAGAGTATATATGTTTTGAAGGTGGTATGTGTGCATTAATCCTTTTGTAGGAATCAGTTGGTGTGGTTTAATTCCAGTATAATGGTGTTGAAGAAGTCAAAGATCAGTCGTTCCTACTAGAGACCTCGTGCTGAATAAGTCAAGGGAACGCTCGAGAAAGATAAGGTGTTGCTGCAAGATCTGCACATAAAGACAAAGTCAATACTATTTCCTCTTGCATGCAGTGTGCAGATCTAGAGCCATCACATGCTATATTCTGGGAAGATTTATTCTTGATAAGTGTCATTTCTGTTATGAGACATTATGTATCTATAACAATCCTCATTAATGGAGTGATCTTAAATTTAGGGAGTAGTTGTAGTTTTCCTTTAAATAAGTCGACTATTGTAACTCTAAGGAGTTATTCGAGTAATTAGTTCTCATGGGATCCTTTTGTAATCTGGTAGTAGAAGAAATATAATCTTGTTGTTACATTTTGTATCCATGTTTCATGAATGAATAAATTAGATCTTCAATTTTTAATCTCTAAGTTTTGTTTCATTCACTCTTCCATGGGGGCCCACACAAGAGGTGAACTTAGTTTTTAGTTCAGTAGGAATTAGTCCTAAGTTCACTTGAATCATTTAGAACTTTGCTGCTCCTGCAACCATTCGATAATAGAATTGTTGGTTGTTCCTGCAGCATAAGCAAGTAGTTAGTTTACTGTTGTAATGTATTCTCAAAGCTTTCGATTAAATTGTTAATTCCATTTCCTAGCTTAGTATTTATTTTAGCATTTTCATTTCATAAGTAGTAATGATGCCTAAGATGGATTAGAGAATATACTTTGCAGACGCCATTTGAAGTTTACATCCCTGGTCTATAATTCAATGAGTTTAGCATGTTATTTTTAGTATGATAATTGGCGTTATCTTGTCACAAAGTCACCATAAAGAGGATGTCCAATCCTTAAGTACAAGGGTATTATACTGAGTAGTAATTTTTGGCGCCGCTCTCAGGGATGGTGTCAATCTAATCCAGACCGGAGTTATTATCTTAGTTTTAGAGTTTTGCATTATCCTGTATGCATAGAAGAAGAGATCATCTTGGGTGATTCCTTCCTTGTAATAATCAGGCCAAACCTTTTGATCTACCTTTTGATATCTTTAACCCTAAGCTTGAGGAACCCCAAGTTGCAAATGTAGAAGTAGAAGAACCATTTGAAAACCCATTTGTTGATGCATACAACTAGCTCCCTTCACCATCATCTTCTGATGAGTCCCTGCATCTGAATGAACTTTTTGGCGAACTTAAGTATCAGCCACAGCAGCCAGGTCCTCCTCCAAGGATGGCTCAACCTACCTTTCCATTCCCCATTCCTCCTCAACAAGGTAACCAAAAGTGAAAAACATACCAGCCTCTGCACTTCCCAAATTTTATGGCCTTATCACTGAAGACCCAGAGACCTTCCTCTTTGAGTTTGATATCCATTGTAGGAGATGTGATTATACAACTGATGCCCATAAGATGAAATTGTTTCCATCAACTCTTAAAGAAGCTTCTCTGAGATGGTTCATGGGCCTAGGCACCAATGCTATAACAAATTGGGATGCCATGAGCAATATGTTCCTTTCTAAATATAAGGAGTACTGTAGGGGGCGTGGCTTTAAGGGTGATGATATTTTCAAAATTTCACAAAAGGAGGATGAGACCTTGGAAGATTATGTCTCAAGGTTTATGTTTAACCTGCAGCATAACACTCAACATCAGCTAAATGGAGAATCTCAAAAACATCTTTTTCTAAAAGGTGTAAATGATGGGAGTATTGAGGCCTTAGACCTTATGGCTGGTGGTGATATCACTCAGAAGAACTAGGCTGACATCAAGAATGTATGTCTGAACTACTCCAGGGCTACTATAAAGAAGGGTAGAGGAATCAGAGATTTACCTCATAAGTCTAATGGTTCAGGAGTATCCAAGATGGAACTGTCCAATCTTCTGTCTGACTTCAAGCATGACATCATTAATAATGTTGCTACTCAATTGGACACCATGAAGGCAAGAAGGAAGAAGGAAGATGTTGATGCTATTTTAGCTGAATATTGTCTGTGTTGTAGATAAAGGAAGAGAAGTTGCAAGTGCAATACTGTTGCAAATTTGGAGACTCAGCTAATGCCTACTGAATTCAAAGCTATTGATAAAAATGGAGAAGTGCTTTATGTTGCTCAATGTAGGCCATGGGCCCAAAGACCAAGTATGCCACAAGACCCTCTCCAAAATTTTAGTAGCAATAGTTAATGGCAAAATTTCTAGAATATGGGTCCCCAAGGGTTTAGTGGGCATAATAATTGGCAAAACCTTAGCAAGGTTGGCAACAACCTCAGAAGGGTTGGCAAAAACCCAATCTGTGGTCTAACTAGTCCAATCAGCAGGCCCTAATGCCTCCACCTCTACATCAAGCTATAATGCTCCTCCTACATCTAATAGCAATCCTCCTAAGAAAACCCATCTGCCAGCACAGCCTAATCCTAATCCTAATAACAAACCGCCAGCTCAGCAGCAAAGCTATGTCATCTCCTTGAATGATATCCATCTAAGGCCAGGAACCACTCTTGCTTCACCTCAACTGCCTATAATAACAAAAGTTGAAGAGCCACCCTCTGAGCAAGTGGATGTGCCAACTCCACAAACCTCTCCTGCAGCTAAAGAACCCCCATTTGCTCAAAATTTAGTTAATCAGGCTGAGCCCACATTAAACCAAGTAGTAGCAGATTTTCTCAACCAATTGAAGCATATGACAGTAAAAATACCATTACTTGATGATATCAAATAAGTTCCTATTTATACCAAGGCCATCAGGCAATCTTGCATAAAAAAACCTGGGAGAAAGAAGAAGGATCCTAAAAATATTCATGTTGTAGGATAGTTGTCTCATCTTATATTGGAAAAGTTAACCGTTCCCAAATATTCTAACCCAAGGAGTCCTGTAGTTACTATCACCACTCATGGAATGCAAGTAAAAAATACCTTATTTGATTTGGGTGCGTCTATAAATGTCATGACCAAAGATTTATTGTCTCAATTGAATATTGTTGGCCTCAGAGATACACCAACCATCATGCAGCTTGCTGATAGCTCTACTGTTAAACCATATGGGATGATAGAAGATGGTATAGTTATATTACACTCTTGGGAGTATCCAGTAGATTTTATTGTTCTCTCACCTAAAGGTGATATGGGGGGTATCCTCTCATCTTAAGAAGACTATAGTTAGCCACAGATAATGCCTTCAAAGCATGTAGGTCAGGAAGATGACAATATCTAATGGAATGCATACTAAAAACTTGACTCTATATTCCCCTGCTCAACCCATTTTCTAAGATGATGACAGAGTATGGCCAGAATTAGAGGATGTTGAATTAGAAGCCAACTCAATTCATCATCTCATGATGATAGGTAGAGATCCATTTGTAGCTGCTAGGGAAGAAGATGAGTTAATCGCCTCCATTGTCACAAATGAATATGGTAAACGTTCTCAGTTGTGTTCACAGTCCGGCTGTATTTTGGAAACTATTCTGCCACCTCCAAATACACCTTCATACTCTGCATCCTTTCACTTTATTCATTCATTATTACCACATGAGATGGATTCTCTTCTAGTTTCCCCGATATCCATCATGGATAAGGTAATTAAGGTTGAAGTTAGTTCAGGTAAAGAGTTGAATGTCAGCAGTGCTTTATCACTACCAGACCAGAAAGATATACTAGAGTTGCTACAGGAAAATCAACAGGCATTTGCCTAGGATTATACAGACATGAAGGGGTTAGATCCTAAACTTTGTACTCATAGGATCTACATCAGCCTAGAATATAAACCTGTAAGGCAGCCTCAGAGGAGAGTTAATCATGTCTTAAGAGAAATAGTTAAGACTGAACTTCAAAAGTTGTTAAATGCTAGTTTCATCTACCCCATTTCTGATAGCCAATGGGTTTCACCTTTAGTTATAGTACCCAAGAAGGGGGTAAATGGAGATTTTGTGTAGACTATAGGGAACTGAATAGAGCCACCAAGAAAGACCACTTTCCATTGCCCTTTATAGATCAAGTTCTTGATGATTTAGCTGGCAAGAAATACTTTTCTTTCCTAGACAATTTTAGTGGCTATAATTAGATCCAAATAGCTATAGAAGACCAGGAGAAAACCACCTTCACCTATCTATGGGGAACCTTTTCATACTCAGTCTTACCTTTTGGCTTGTGCAATGATCAAGCCACTTTCCAAAGACCTGTAATCAACATTTTTTCTAATATATCTGCTGAGTGTATGGAAATTTACATGGACGACTTTACTACCTATGGGAACACTTTTGATGAAGCTAAAGACAATCTAGAAAAAGTACTCGAGAGATTCCAGGACTATAATCTTTCTCTAAACAGTGATAAATGCTTTATGATGATGGAGGAAGGTTTTGTTTTAGGTCATTTCATATCCTCACATGGCATTTAGGTAGATCCAGCAAAGATTTTTGTAATCAGCACCTTGTCTACACCAGAGAAGAAAAATGATGTCAGGAGTTTTATCGAACATGCTGGATATTACAGGAGGTTTGTCAAGGATTTTAGTCAAATTGTAGCACCTCTCTATAACTTGTTGAAAAAGGATTCTGAATTCTCCTAGAATTATGAGTGTGACAAGTCCTTCTTGTAGCTTAAGGAAGTTCTAACAACCACACCAGTTTTGCAAGGTCCAAATTGGGGATTGCCATTCCATATTCGCACAGATGCCTCCATTCCATATTCACACAGATGCCTCCAACTATGCTATAGGAGCAGTACTTGGTCAGAAAGAAGATGCAATAGAACATGTCATTTATGTCATCATTAAAAATCTGCAGGGGGTAGCATTCAACTATATTGTGACAAAGAAGGAATTGCTTGCAGTAATCTATGCACTAAATAAGTTTAGGCACTATATTATTGGTTATAAGATCTTTGTCCATATCGACCATTCAACTATTAAGTAGCTGATAAATAAGCCAGCCATTTTAGGAAGGTTGGCTCGATGGTTGTTACTAATGTAGGAGTTTGACATTACTATTGTGGACAAGCCAGGGAAAACCAATGTTATAGCTAATTTTCTCTCTTGTTTGCATGTTCCTGATGATCCTCCAGTCATTGATGATAGTTTTCTAGATGAGCATATTTTCCTGTTATTAGTACAGAAACCCATGGTATGCTGACATTGTAAACTACCTCACCATAGGTAAGATACCAGATCACTTCTCTTCAAAGGAGCGGAAATTGCTAGCTGGGAAAAGTTTTAACTTTTCTTGGGTTGTTGGATCCATGTTTTACACTAGTCCCAATCAGATTATGTGTAGATGCATAAGAGAAGATGAAACTTATGATATCCTTCGAGCATGTCATGATGAACCATGTGGTGGCCACTTTGCAGCAAAGCTAACAACATTCAAAATTTTGACCACTAGCTACTATTGGCCAACTCTACACAAGAATGCAGCTAAGTATACAAAGAAATGTGATCGGTGCTAATGAATGGGAAGGCCTACTAAAATTGATGAGATTCCCTTGAAGCCTCAGGTGATTGTGACACCTTTTGATAAATGGGGAATTGACTTCATGGGACCAATTGAACCATCTTCTCAAGGTAAGTCTTATATTTTGGTCTGTACCGATTATGTCACCAAGTGGGTCAAGGCTAAACCTATGAAGCATCCTGTTGTGGTTTTTTCTTGTTGTCATAAAAATAATCATCATCTTTCACCAGTTCACAAACTGACTCAACCAGACAAAACCCAACATTAACAAGGCATAAAATACCTTCTACTCTTCGGGCTCCATAGACCCAGGCAGGTGTACCTTACTTCTCTACTTATGCAAACTGATACAAACACCCAATAAGCAGATTCACTAGTGGATTAAAACAGAACAAACATGTCCTACAACAGGATTCATAACTGAGATGAATCTCTAATATGGGAAGCCTACCCACATGCTCAATATATCTTCCAAACTTATCAACAGAAAGGGAAAATTGATTTTTAATGGTGATAGTCACTTAATTGAACAAAAATAGACCAGTGCTCAATCTAAGGGCATGGAGTCATCTGTGAATAATTTTAACCAGCATGATTGAAGACTAAACTTAAGGCAATTACAGAATCTGACACAAACATAGATATACCTTATATATCTACCTCAGTACATTTAGCCAGACTAATTGATCAGATTCATTTGCTACCCTGAACTTTGTTGAAATATCTCTAAGGT
>MU227730.1:2213301-2235131 GCA_018584345.1 Thuja plicata
CCATTAAATGCTTCAGAAACTGTGAACTAGATTTTATTCAAAAGTCATCATCAATTAGTACATTCACAGAGATTTCTCCCAAAAGACCAGATATATTGGTTCTCCAGACCAAAATTTACAATTGACTCAGTATTATTTTCAGACAGAAAAATGACCATACTCCTCCCAGTCGTCTTGGAATCCTTTTATACCACAAGGATGCAACAAGCTACCGACATACTAGAAGAATTATACAACTGTGTGTAACAAAATTCTGCAACCGAACATAGGTGGTAGCTAATTAAAAAGGTTTGTTTTTCATGGCTTAACCATATTTGATTCATCCTTTTTTGCTTCCCATCTGTCCTTCTTTGATGGTAGGCCAATCAAAAGGCAACAACTTTCACTTTACCTGGCATCCATAGCAATTCTGGTCTCAAACACGAATCTTGCCATGTCTCTTTCCTGTTCTGCAGAATGCTGTGCTCTGTTTTCTATTTCTTCATTTCTGGAAAGATCCTTGCGAGTGAGCAACGCATCCCTGCTATTCAACTGGTCGCATACTCTCCATCCATCCTTGCTCCACTTTTCATCTTCTGCGAGTGAGCGATGACCAAATCTTTAGCTTCATTTCATGTCTGTCGCGTACTCGCACTCCTTTTATGTTTTGCTTTTGGGTTCATGCGAGTGAGCGATGCCTTCTGTTCTTCACCATGTTGCACCCTTGTGAGCTCTTTTTGATGTCATCTAAATCTTGGCGACTGAGCGACCACGCCTTTTATCTTTCAGCTATTATCTAATCGCACACTCGCTGGCTGTTCAAACTTAACTTTTTGATCTGGGTGACTAAGCGATGCTTTTCTCCTTTGACTCGTCGCCTACTCACGAGCTGGCTTTTCTTTAACCTTCATTGATCGACGAGTGCGCGACATCCTTCATTTTTCACTCATCGCACACTCGCGAGCTAATTTTTAATTACCTCAGACCATCGGCGAGTGCGCGACATCCTTCACTTTTCAACTCATCACATACTCGCTATCTTAACATTCTAACTTGCACCTTATGCGCGAGTGCGCGATAGTAGTTGTTCTTTGACTCGTCGCCTACTCGCGAACTTGAAAATTTCATTTCATACCTGACTGCGAGTGCGTGACGTCTTTCTTCTTTTAGCTCATCGCATACTCACAAGCTCAAACGTCCTATTCTGTCACTGATGGCGAGTGCGTGACTGTCTCTTTTCTTTCCTTAGTCGCTCACTCGTGAGCTCTTTTTCTTTCTTCTCTGTTGATCGGTGACTGAGCGATGCTTTTTTCTTTTGGCTCGTCGCATACCCGCGAGCTGACCTCTGATCACCTCAAAACATCAGCGAGTGAGCGATGCATTTGATAATCCTTTAGTCGCTCGGTCGCGGACCTTTAAGAACTTTGAAAAATGACCTGTGCGACTGAGCGATGGCATCTTCATATCGGTGCTTTATACCTTCGTCGCGCACTTGCTCTGCAAAATACACATGAGTTAAAACCTATGCGAGTGAGCGACCACTAGAACATGACCTCGTCACGCACTCACACTGCATGAGATAGACAGAATAATCTTACATCGACTGCGCGACTAACACAATTTTAACCCGTCACTGGCTCGCAGACCTATAGCCTGATTTCAATAAGGTATCGTGACTGCGCGATGTACATTTTAAAACATGAACCTGCTCACTTGCTGATAGATTAAAACTTGACATAAACAGCTCGTGACTGCATGATTTTCTTTCAGAGACAGCTCGTCGCGCAGTCGCACAACTTAAAGACTTAAGGAAAAGAGCAACGCGACAAAGCGATAAAGGTAAAACATGACTTCAAAATGGGATTTGACCATTTTTGTGCGGCAAAGCACAGAATTTAAAATCAAATAAGCCTGGGAAAAGCTAAAGACCAGGAAATTCAAATTTTTTCAATACAGTGCTAACACATCCTAGGGATAAAAATGTTGCTAAATTCTTATATGAGTTCATTTTTATAAGATTTGGTGTCCCTAGGGAATTAATCTCTAACCACGGAGTTGAATTCACTTCCAACCTCATAGTTTTTTTGATGGAAGATTATAAAATTCGCTATGGCAAGTCATCTCCTTACCATCCACAAGCAAATGGCTAGGTTGAAGTCACCAATAGGGAACTGGAGGCCATCCTCACCAAAACATTGTTCGTTCACAAGAAAGATTGGGCGGCTAAGCTTCCTGAAGCACTCTAGGCCTATAGGACTCTTGGAAGACTACTACAAGATTCACCCCATTCCAGCTAGCCTATGTTAAGTCTACAATGATGCCTAGAATTTGAGCATAAAACCTTGAGGATAGCATTGGAACTCAATCTCAATCTTATTGAAGCCCAAAATGAGCGTATACTCAACCTGAATAGTCTTGATGAATGGAAGAAATCTTCCTTGTCCACAACAAAATTGGTTCCACAACAGCGCAAGCAGTGGCATGAAAAATTTATCAAGGATAAGAAATTTGATGTAGGTGGTTGGGCTCTCCTATACAATTCCAGATACCAAGCACACTCCTGGTAATTTTCAAATGTGCTGGTTAGGACCTTATGAAATTGTTGTTATTTTTCCCAATATTGTTGTTCAGCTATCTACTATTGATCCTGTCCATTTTAAATTGTCGGTCAATGGTCAAAGGCTCAAATTGTATCATAAGCCTCAGAACAAAGAGGAGTTCCTGCAGGAATTTCAATTTGACAATGGTCAAGCGTCTCCTGTAGCAAAGGGGTATGGGCATTTCGCTCATATTTGTTCTTCGCTTTAAACATTATTCTCGTCGCTCCACAATAAATACTTTTATCAGGAAAGTACTCTCTCCATAATAAAAATTCACCTCACATTCTCTCTGTTCCATCTTTTTCATTTCATTGCATCACTCCATCAATGCATGTCTCATCTCAAGATGCTCTTCCTGCAACACTTTCCAGGTTAGTGACACATCCCTTCGTACATATTTTATTTTATTCACTTTTATTAGGATTGTGTGTTTTCTTTAATTTTTACTCTTGTGAGACATGGCCTAGTGGGACCCATGCCTTCAGCCTAGTTGGGGGGAGGGATTATTTATAAAAATTTATTAGCATGTAAAATATGGCATTTATGGCATTTATTCCTTGTCTTTTCAATCTTTTCAAAATGTCTGTTGTAAAGCGTCTAACAAACTGGCATCTTGTGATTGCGTCATCATTAATAAAAAGAATTGAATTCTATTAAAACTAAAGTTTAATTAATGATGATCTTGTTGCAACATGTTTAGGGTGGAAGCCTTAACATGCACAAGGATATTATGCAAGATCATTCCTTTAAATAGTTTTAATTGCTTAATTCAAGTGATATTCAGTACTTTGTCATTCTCATTTACTGCACCTTGAGTCTGCAGCATTCTCCATTCTGAGCTTCTGTAAATACTTCAGTGAGCATCTTTCTATCTATAGCAATGGGGGGAGACATTCAGAGGCATGAACCTACTGACCATAGAGTTCTACTTGGAGATGCAGCATGCTGTGAAAAATTTTGAAGGAGAGGTTGGCTGGATTATTGTCTAAGCCTTAACGATTTCGATGAAGAAATTGCTCTGCAATTTCTAAACACTTTATAGAATAGGTTTGCAGTAGTCAAAGGGTTAAGGGTTGAGTGCATAGAGGATATTGTGGTAGAAGTAACAAGGTTTCCACAGGAAGGAGAAAAATGATCGAAGGATATTGATCTACGTTTCGCTAGGGCATAGTTCACCTTGCATGGTGATCCACGGTTGGACATTGATAAGAAGCAGGGGACCTCAAGAATTTTGTTGCCCATGGATTACATACAACCAACTACATTCATCATCCAGTACTTCACCTATGAGGGTCGTTACAAATATCTCCACAGGCTGCATTTCAAAATCTTGAGCGCCCTCCGCCATGATAACAAGTTGGTAAACTTACCCAACTTTTTATTTAATATTATGCAAAAGAAAGCTTCTTTAGTTCAATCAAGAAAAGATCAAGTTGTTTCTCATCATTTCTTAATAAAATTTATTGTATAAAGGGAATTAAATAAGCAATTGATAAGAACATGGGAAGAATTTTTGCAAATGAATGACATAGCACCTAGAGTAGTCGACCCTAGGGAGGGTGTAGGAAGAACAGAAAATTAAGAAATAGGGGTTTACAATGTAATTCTAAGAGTAGGAATTGTTCCTAAAGCCTCATCTTCACACCCTAAGCTACCAAAGAAAAGGGCTTGTGTTTTATATACTCATGCTGCCAGTAGGAAGAAAAACAAAGGTAGCAAAACTGTTGTTAATCTTGACACTCCACCTGTTGAAGAGTCTAGGTCACCTGATAGGGAAGACAAGGGAAAAACCCTAGAGGCAGATGCGATAATTTCTAAGAAAAGGCCTAGCAGTGAGAATGGAAGTAGTAAAGCTGATGAAACCTTTCCCACACTTGAGAAAAAGACCCCAGAAGAGCCTCTTGTAGAAACTACGGAGGAGGTGTCAACTAGCAAGAGGAAATGTAAGAATCCTTTGTGCCCTTTCCAGACCCCTGCTAGGAGAAGTCCAAGACTTTCCACTACTACCAGTAAAAATTTTGACCCTCTTGATCAAGCCATAAACATTGAATCTTCTAATTACACAGAGAAACCCTCCTCTGAGCCAATGGACCAAGAATTTGCAGAGAATGATATTGTTTCTAGTAAGGAGACTGTGGAAGTAGAAGTTGCAGAGAATGATATTGTTTCTAGTAGGGAGAATGTGAAGAAGAATTTTCCCCTGCTGTCGAATATATCATTATGGATAGTAATGAGGAGTCTAATGAGGTAGAGGAATTGGCTGATGACCTTGCTAGTCAGGATATTCCAGAAGACTCTGTCGATCAAGAAATTTTGGATGATTCAGAGGGCTTTCCTTTTGATGAATTCCTTGTGATCAGTAAGGATGTTATTGAAAGAGTACTAGGGCTGGTTAATAAAGATGGGTTAGATGCATTGGCCATGGAAGCTAAAATTTATCATGAGGATAATTCAATACTCTTGTTGTGTGGAAAGGGAACTCTTCCACATAGGAAGATTACATAAAAATTCCTCAGCGTGTGCCTTAGCCTGCACCTCACTTTGCACCAGGATGGATTGATATCCTTCACCATGAACCTATACCACCTCCAGATCTATCTACACCTTTAACTATAGGGTTGCATTTGTGTCAACAATTTTTGTGGGAAAAAGCACAATGGGAGTTGGAAAAGAAAAACTAAAGAGGATCATTGATGAGAAAGATCATCAATTAGAGCAGAAAATGGATTAGATTGCAGTGTTGGAAAGAAGAGTTAAGAAGATTACTGAATTAATTCCTGAAGCCATGGAATGCAGGTCACCATCTCTAGTTTATGCTCTATTCCTTAGGGAACAGTTTGTTAATTTTAAATTAACCAAGGTTGTAGAAGGACTAAATCCTTACATTTCTACACCACATGAATTCTATGATGCAATCCAATCAGCCCCCATGTCTATTAAAATTTTTTTATGCAAATTGTATCTGCATAACCTTGTTATACCAGATGACAAGGATTGGAATTCACTTATGTATGTAGGAGATGTCCAGTTAAGAGAAGTGATGTCTTGGATGCAGAATGAGATAAGTAGAGAACATCAGGCTTTTCCATACAGAAATAGTGAGATAGAGACAACCTTAATGATGAGACCTGAAGTTCGGCATTCTAGATGAACTTTTCTTGACTGGCTTTCAGTCACCATGAACCCAAGTGGGGCTAGCAAGGTTTATCTAGTCAGAGAGAAAGCATATGCAGACTGGGATCAACACTCATTATAGAATATTGACACTACAATCACTACATGTAGGCATAGGTGGGTAAGGATGTCACATGATTTGAAGATCAGAGAACCTGATTCTCTATAGAACCTGGCTCTTGCCACTTGCCGATTCCTATGGTATGTAATGTTAGGCAAGACACTGCTCAATTATTGGATTCCATTAAGGTTCTAGACACCTATTCTTTGCAGTCATTGTTGGCAGTGAATGAAAGTGCAGAGGGTTATGACATTGCCAAAGAGGTACATAGATGGGAAAGACTTGGAGAAACCCATGGGTACTTCAATCATGTTGTTGATGAATCAGGGGAGAAGATTGCCAGTGACCTGAGACTAAGAGCTCAGACTCACAACTTTATGATTCCGGGGGACCAGCAATAGGACAGTTGGGGGGAATGATGAACCTCTCAGATGACCATCTTTTCTAGTGCTTTTTACTTTCTTTTCAGCAGTTTACTTGCGAAACAAATACTTAAACTTGTGGTTTTATATGTATATTTCATATGTGTAAAGACATAAGTAGGAAAGTGGATGATAAAAGGGACATGGTATATTTTCTTGAAACTTATGGATAGAAATGATATAATGTAGTAGTTATATGCTAAATGAATGATCCTTTTTCCTATGCTATATTTGTGGGTAGTTTCCTTCCTGTATCCATATGTCTTGCAAGGGTATTAATTGAAACCTAACATTGTATTCTAATATAAATTATGGGAGTATATATGTATCGAAGGTGGTATGTGTGCATTAATCCTTTTGCAGGAATCAGTTGGTACAATTTATGTCCAGCATAATAGTGCTGAAGAATTCAAAGATCAGTCATTCCTACTAGAGACCTTGTGCTAAATAAGTCAAGGGAATGCTCGAGCAAGATAAGGCATTTCTACAATATCTTTGGATAGAGACCAAGTCAATATAGTTTCTTGTTTCATGCAACGCGCAGATCTAGAGTCATCATGTGCTATATTCTGGGAAGATTTATTCTTGATAACTGCCATTTCTGTTATGAGACATTATGTATATATAATGATCCTCATTAATGGAGTGATCTTAGATTTAGGGAGTAGTTATAGTTTTCCTTTAAATAAGTCGATTGTTGTAACTCCGAGGAGTTAGTCGAGTAATTAGTTCTTACAAGATCCTTTTGTAATCTAGTAGTAGAAGAAATACAATATTGTTGTTACATTTTGTATCCATGTTTCATGAATGAATAAATGAGATCTTCAATTTTTAATCTCTAAGTTTTGTTTCATTCACTCTTCCGTGGGCGCCCACGTGGGAGGTGAACTTAGTTTGTAGTTCAGTAGGAATTAGTCTTAAGTTCACTTGAAGCCATTTGAACTTTGTTGCTCTTACAACTATTCACTAATAGAACTGTTGGTTGTTCTTGCAGCATAAGCAAGTAGTTAGTTTACTATTGTAACGTATTCTCAAAGCTTTCAATTAAATTGTTCATTCTATTTCCTAGCTTAGTATTTCTTTCAGCATTTTTATTGCATAAGTAGTAATGACGCCTAAGATGGACTAGAGAATATACTTTGCAAACACCATTTGAAGTTTACTTCCCTATTTGATAATTCAATGAGTTCATCATGTTATTTTTAGTATGATAATTGGCATTGTCTTGTCACAATGTCACCATAAAGAGGATGTCCAATCCTTAAGTACAAGGGTATTATACTGAGTAGTCACATGAGACTAATCAATGAAGTCCTTAAAGACTACATAGGCAAGTTTGTGGTAGTTTATCTAGATGATATACTCATCTATAGCAAGACAAAAGACCACCTCAGACATTTGGAGATAGTTTTCAAGAAGCTACATGAGGAGAAGTTGATGATAAACTTGGAGAAATGTGAATTCATGAAGCAAGAGCTAGTGTACCTTGGGTTTCTGTTATCTCAAGGAAATCTAAAGATGGATCCAAGAAAAGTGGAAGCCATTATCAACTGGCCTACTCCAAGGACTGCAAAAGAGGTGAGAATTTTTCATGGTTTAGCTCAATACTATAGAAAGTTCATTAAGAAATTTAGTGCAATTTGTGCTCCTATGCTTGATACTATTAAAGGTGGAATGAAAAATAAGTTTGTGTGGAATGAGAAATCTAACCATGGATTTGAGTTGTTGAAGAAGAAAATTTCTACTCAACCAATCTTGATTTTTCCAAGTTTTGAGAAGTTTTTTACAATGGAGTGTGATGCTAGCAATGTGGCTATTGGTGCAGTCTTGATCCAAGAGGGAAGACCAGTGGCTTTCCATAGTGAAAAGCTAAATGAAGCTAAGAAGAAGTACTCTTCTTATGACCTAGAGATGTATGCTCTAGTCCAAGCTCTAAGGAAGTGGAGGAACTACTTGCTTCCAAAGGAGTTTATAGTCTCTTCAGACAATCAAGCACTGAGTTTCATGAACTCTCAATACAAGCTCATTCATAAACATATGAAGTGGGTGGAGTATCTACAGACCTACACCTTCAACATTAAGCACAAAAAGGGACTACAGAATAAGGTAGTAGATTCCTTAAGTAGAAGAGCCCTAACTGTTCAAGAGATACAACTACGAAGCATGGGTATTGATAACTTCAAAGACCTATACGAAGAAGATGGAGACTTTGCAGCCATTTATAAGGTATGTCAAGAATATAAGAATCATTTCCATAGTGAATATTCTGACTATACTTTACAAAGTGGTCTATTGTTTAAGGGAAGTCAATTATGTGTTCCTAGAGGGGTCTATTAGAGAAAATTTGATACAATAAAATCACAATGGTGCACTTAGTGGGCATTTTTGTGTCAATAAGACCCAAGAATTAGTTCAGAGGTTCTACTTTTGGCCTTAGATGAATTTGGACATTAGCAAGTATGTAGAAGGTTGTGTTGTGTGTCAAAAGGAAAAGGGTACATCTTCCAATGCAAGCCTTTATCAACCTCTTCCCATTCCTAATAGACCATGGGAATATTTGAGCATGGATTTTGCGGTGGGTTTACCAAAAAAAAAAAAAGGAATGGATAACATCTATGTTGTTGTGGATAGATTCAGTAAGATGGAACACTTTTTACCCTGCAAGACAATACATGATGCTAGTCAAATAGCTCACCTATTCTTAAAGGAGGTAGTCAGAATACATGGGTTACCATTGAGCTCAGTATCAGACAGAAATACCAAGTTCATGAGTCACTTTTGGAAGACCCTATGGAAAAATTTAGGAACCAATTTATATTTTGGGTCTGCCTATCATCCTCACACTGATGGCCAAACTAAGGTAGTAAATAGGATTGTAGGAAACCTCCTAAGGTGTTTAACTAAAGAGTATGGTCAAGCTTGGGACTGACTCATTGTACAGGCAGAATATGCCTATAATGTTACAGTGAATAAGACTACTAGTAAGAGTCCTTTTGAGATAGTTTATGGCCTACACCCTAGAGGCATATTTGAGCTCAGAGATCTTAAGGATGGAGCCAAGGGTAGTGGCTATGCAGAAGATTTTTTACATTCTATGCAAGATGTCCATGAGACAGTAAGGAAGACATTGGTTGAAAATACAAAGAAGATTAAGAGCAAGGTGGATGAGATGTCCAATTTCAAGTTGGGGATCTAGTGATGCTCCATCTCCATAAGCAAATATTGCAGAAAGGAGTGCCTCATAAGCTACAGATTAGAATAATTGGCCAATGTACTATACTGGCCAAATATGGCACCAATGCCTATAAGGTGGAGTTACTAGAATATAGTGGTTTATCTCTTGTATTCAATGTGGTAGATCTGATATTGTACAAAGGACCCACACCAAATCTAAAAAAGAACCTCACAAAGGTTATAAAGGAGGTAGAAGACCTAAACTTGATCCCTCCTCCACCTAAGAAGGCAGAGAAGATACTTGATTCCAGAGCCTACAAGAAGACCAAACAGAAAAGATATTATGAACACTTGGTTAACTGATATGGAGAAGAAGATGTAGAGGCAACTTGGATCAAGGAGACTGAATTTAAGAAGTTGGGAGTGGATTACAACTTACTCAATCCAAGGATGGATTGAAGCTTTTTCATTTGGGGAGGATGGTGTAGGAGCACCTAGGCAAACTCCCAAATCTTGTTACAATTTTGTCTTGTAATGACCCTAGCCAAGTCAATATCTTTTCATTTTGACCTTAGAAGGTTTTGCAATGTGTGTTACTATATGGATTAGTATTTAGTACTCAATCCAATGTAGTCTTTTATTGCTTTCTAGTAGTTAATGCTTGTTTAGGCCTAAAGTGGGAAAATGGGTTTAAAAGTGTCCAAAAGACTTTAAGGCTTTGGAGAGGGTAGTATAATGCCTAAAATGGTTCCTATATTTTTTCTACACCATTCTAGGTCTAATTGAGACCCACGACCATAACTATGCAAGAAGTTGCAAAAGTTGTCATAAAGTTGCTTAGCAACTTTTAATGTTGCAGGACAACAAATGGAAAAAATAGATTCCCTTCGAGCTAACATTATGGGTATTTTCTATAATGATCTATAATCATGGAAATGGAATTTTAAGGCAAGGAAGATCCCATTTCCCAAGGCATTATGGGAGAAAGTATAATTTTTGAAGTGAATAGAAGCTCTAAGTTCTGGTTTTCAGTAACAGACGACTTGCATTGAGTAAGAAAGTGTTTGAATGGATTGAACAGCTTGTTCCAATATTGAATCTATGTTGTGAAGATAGTTTTAAGAGTTTTTCATTCAGTGGCAAAGTTGTTTTGAGTAGAGCAGAAAGGTTTTGTAAATTGTTTTGAAAATAGTATAGTTGTTGTAGGAGACATAGTGGTTTTTGGTTTCATGGCTCCCCCATAGAATTTGACAGTGGAAATGACCATGTCCTAGATAAATATTATAGGGGAGCCTCTGTATAGTGTAAATATTCCAGTAGGAGGTTTGAAGAGCTAGTTTTCTAATTTTAAAGTCATGCCCTAGGCAAGCAATGAGTGTCTGGTTAGGTGTATGACATGGAGAGATTTGAGTGCATGTGCAGGGGAGTGTCTAAGAAGTTCAAACCAAGTGTGGTTTCAAAATCCTTAAGGTCCTATAGATACCTAAAATTGAGAATAGGTCTTTATCAATCCATCTAGATAGATTTCTAGGTAGAAATCTGTGGACTGCACATTATGAACCAAATTAGCCCTATTTGCCCTATATTTTAGGATACCACTGTACGGATGACCTCGAAGCCTAAGACCTCAAAAATATTCAAGGTATTGGAAAAGGGTATCTGTGTCTCAAGTTTTTATTTTGGGTTATTTGGCATTTTTGGGAAAGAATCTAGAAAAACCCTTTTGATAGGGCTAATTGTGCAATTAGGCCTAATAGGACCACATGAAGAGTCAATCTTTGACTCGATTAATTGGAGGTTGAAGACCCATTATAATGGAGTTGGAAGGATGTAAAAGGGATTTTTCCATGGTGGACACAACCCTTGCAGCATTGGTGAAGTCATTATGAAGAGTCTGAACTTAGAATCATCCAAGAAAGAGTGAAGATTGTAAGTAACCTTATTGATTGGAAATCCTTCAAGGTTAAGCACAAAGACTCTTGGAGTTGAGTTATTATAGTCTTAGGCTAAGAGACTAAAGACTATTAGGGTCCTAGAAGTGAGATTGGGATCTAAGAAGGCTAGGAAAAGTAGATTCCTAGACAAGGGATTGTGCAAGCACACCTAGGAGGACTTCCATCATTTAGATGGATGGTTGTTTCTTTGAATTTTTCTTGGATCTTTCTCTCCCTTTGTAGAAAATTATTTCTCTGATATTTTCTCTCCCTTTGACTGATGTTCTTCTCCCTGATAGATATTTCATTATTGGATATCTCTCTCCCTTAGGATGTACTTTTCCTTGATGGATATTTCATATGGATATCTCTCTCCCTTTGATAGCAATGCCAAACAAAAATATATTATTGAATATATTTCTCTCCATTCTATCCATCAACAATACATCTTTGTAGTAGCCAATAATATCTCTTGTGTGTGGTTCAGATAAGTACATTTTTGTACTGATGTGTCTTTGCAGTCTATATCTTTGCTTGCATCAACTTGATTGATCTTCTTATAATATATAGGCTGATGCAGCCTCCAAGTCAACTTAGTGACTAGTCTACAAGGGTTGGACCCCTATTCTATTCCTCAGGTACTCAAATGTATCTTTTGGCAATGGATTTTTGAATATGTCTACTAATTGTTCTTTGGATTGTATATATTCTAGTATCACCTCTTTCTCTTGTACTTGTTCCCTCAAGTAATGATACTTAATAGCAATGTGCTTTTTTTTAGCATGCATCAAAGGGTTGTTTGAAATGTTGATAGCACTTGTATTATCACAATAGATAATCACTGGTTAAAGGATTTCCATATTCATACCTTTCAGCAATTACTTGTTCCATGAAATGTTAGAGCAATTTGCAGTAGGAGCCACATATTTTGCTTTTACAGTTGATTGTGATATGCATCCTTGATTTTTGCTTATCCATGTGACAAGTTTGTTACCCATAAAGAATGCTCCTCCTGTTGTTCTCTTTCTATCATCTATGTTTCCATCCCAATCAACATTTGTATAAACTTGTAGCTCAAATTTGTCTTCTTTGTTGTACCACAAACCATAGTCTTTGGTATTCTTTAGATATCTCATAATTCTTTTGACAACAGTCATGTGTGATTCCTTTGGATTAGCAGAGAATCTTACAACTATACCAACTGCATGTTCTATATCTGGTCTTGTATGTACAACATACATTAGTTTGCCAATCATAGATCTATATAAGGTCTGATTCACCTCAGTTGTCTTGTCTTCCTTTGTCAGTTTGCATCTGATTTCCATTGGTGTTCCAACTAGTTTGGAGTCCTCCATATTGATTATCTTCATAACTTCTTTGATGTATTTGGATTGTGTGATGTAGATGCCTTCATCTTGTTGTAGAATCTGTAGACCAAGAAAAAATTTCATCTCTCCAAACATTGACATCTCAAATTCTTTGCTCATTTCATCAGCAAATTATTTGCATAACATGTCATTACCTCCAAATATGATATCATCAACAAATATCTCAGCAATCAAAATTTTATCATCAGTATCTCCTTTCAAATACATATTACTATTATCACTTGTTCTTACAAATCCAATACTAATGAGATAAGAGTGAAGTATTTCATACCATGCTCTTGTTGCTTGTTTCAATCCATACAAGGCTTTGTGTAGTCTACAAACCATTTTCCTCTTGTTAGGATCAACAAACCCTTTAGGTTGTTCAATGTATACCTCTTCTTCTAGTATTCCATTTAGAAATGAACATTTTACATCCATTTGGTATACTTTTAATCCTTTAAAAGTAGCATAAGCAAGTAGAACTCTTACTCCTAGTCTAGCAATGGGTGAAAAGGTTTCTCCATAGTCAATACCTTCTTCTTGTGCATACCCTTTGCATACTAGTCTTTCTTTTTTCCTTGTGACTTCTCCATTCTCATTCTATTTGTTTCTGAATATCCATTCGGTACCAATCACATTTTTTTCATTCGGTCTAGGTACTAATGTCCATGTTCTATTCTTTTCAATCTTCTCAATCTCTTCATTCATTTCATTGACCCATTCTTGATTCTCAAGTGTAGTATTAACAGATTTAGGCTCAAAATCACAAATCAAACATCTAGTGTTCAGTGACTTACTTCTTGTTCTCATTCCAACTCTTTTATCTCCTATGATCTAGTCCTATGTATGGTGTCTTCTGACATACTTGACAAGTACTGATTCAGATCTTTGTTCATCATTTTGACCTTCATTTTGATCTTGATCATCACTCAGTTCATCATTGTGAGTATTTTCCTGATTCTCGGTGTGTGCAGCTTATTTCTTGATTGCTTTGTTCTGACGCTCGGTAGCGATACATTGTTGCTCGGGCAAGGTGTCAGGTTCTTCACTGTAGACAAATCTATTGTAATCTTTTGATTCCTTTCTACTTTCTTCATCATTTTCTCAAAAAATTATCCACTTTAACATTTTCCCTTTCAATGATTTTGTTAGAATATTTGTTAAGACATTTATAAGCTTTTCTTTTGGTAGAATAACCTAGAAATATTCCTTCATCACTTTTAGAGTCAAGATTTCCATTTCTATCATCTTTCAAAATATAAATTTGACTTACAAAAATTCTAAAGTAACTTACATTAGGTGTGTATCCATACCATAGCTCATAAGGTGTCTTATTGGTGTCTTTCTTCAATTGAACTTGGTTTAATGTATAGACAGCAGTACACAGCTTCTCTCTAGAATGTTTGTGTGATTCCTTTTGTTAGGAATAGTCCCAGGAGATAACTGAGAGGGGGGGTCAAATATTTATCAACAAGATCCAATTCTTTATCTAATTAAGTATAGAATAACATTAAGCATAAATACAACAAGATAACACAGATTATAACACCACAATTTTGGTTACGGGGAAATTCAAAATAGGTAAAAACCCTGGTGAGAATTAGCACCCACAAAGAACTACACTAGTGTATAATGATCCCTGTTAGAAGATCCTACAACCCTGTTAGGATTTGATCTTTAAAATGCATTAAGTACAGTGACCTGGTCAAAGGCCATACCCTGTTAGGAATCTTTTACAAATAACCCGGTTAGAGGTGAGGACACACTGTCCATGAGCACACTGCTCAAATGATGAAGGTTGCAACCTTCTACACAACAGATATACACTATATCTAATATTGAATTGTGAATTAGACCTGCTATCTTGATAAGTTCCAATGAATTGTATACACTCTCTACTTCTTCACATAGATCTTCAACTGATGAATGATATAGCTTTACTGGCCCAATACATCAAACATTCTGCTCTTCTACTTTTTCACATTCTCACTCATGTCGATCACAAATGATTTTCTATAAGTATCCTCCTCCAAAGATATGATCAAGTTGGCTTGTAGGAAACTCTTCAACAACTTTTTTGTCAGCCAAACTAAGCACGCAACACAAATAGAACCACCCAGCTCAAGATGAGTAGACGTGTTGCTTCACACAGTCAGCTCCACCAATTTAACTCAAACTTCACTCTCTAGCTGAAACATGTTAAGCGCTCTTAACCAAACATCTTGAGCTCGTAATTAAACATGAATCCAAACATACATATCCAAATGATAGGCGCAACTAAAGAAACAATATAAATATTGTTGGCTCTTAATAAACAATCTCCTGAAACTGTAACTGGTAAATAGATCACCATAACCTAAATTCAACTACACAACTGAATCTGCATCTATGAACATAGCATAATGAATATGTCTACAACATAAAAATAAACATGCAAGGCTCCAACATATCCATACTGAGAATTACAAATAGGACACTATTGCATACTATATATTGTCATTAATGACAACCATACAGTCAACCACTGGCTCAAAGGAAAATCTCCAACAATCTCCCCCTTTGACATTGATGGAAACATATGATATGAAAAACACCATCAATCCAAAAGTATTCTTTCTTTTTACAATCTTCTCAATATCCTCAACAAAAACTCCCCTTAAGTGTTGCATCTCCTTCTACTGCATTTGATTTTTCATGACTGTATACTCCCCCTTTGACATCAATGGCAAAGGGTGCCAAAAAAAATTAGCACAAGTACTACTCCTGAGGTAGAGTATTCAACCATTCATTAGTCACCAAGGACTGATGCACTTGCTCCAAATTCTAATCAGACTCAGGAAAGGGAATTACTCCTAGCTTCTCCCTGAGATACTCAAGAGTATCTTTTGGTAAATTCTTTGTGAATATGTCTGCTAACTATTCTTTAGTTCTCACATAATCCAATTTTACTTCTATATCTGCAACTTTCTCTCTTAGAAAATGATATTTTATTTCAATGTGTTTTGTCTTTGCATGCATCGCGGGGTTCTTTGACATATTGATAGTGCTAGTGTTGTCACAGTGAATAACAATAGGATAATCAATCTAAAAGCCAAAGTCTTTTATCATCTACTTGATCCAAATAATTTTAGAACAATTTAATGTTGTTGCTACATACTCTACTTCTGTTGTTGACTGAGAAATACAATTCTGCTTCTTGCTTGTCCAAGTAACTAATATGTTTCCAAGAAATACTGCTCCTCCTGAGGTACTCTTTTTGTCAACAACACAACCTTCCCAATATGCATCTATATACACATGAAATTCTATATTCTCTAAGTTTTGATACCATAAACCATAGTTTATAGTCCCTTTTAAGTATCTGAATATTCTTTTTATTTCCATTAAGTGATTTTGTTTAGGGTTCAGCTACAAATCTTCCAACAATGCCAACTGCATTAGAAATATCTAGTGTAGATTGAGTAAGATATATGAGTTTTCTAATCATAGACTTGTATAGTGTCTTTTCAACTACTGTAGAGTCATCATCTTTAGAAATCTTGCTTCCTGTTATCATGGGGGTGCTTACTAGCTTGCAATCTTCCATCTTGAATTTATTCAATATTTCTTTCACATACTTAGACTGATTAATGAATATGCCTTTGTCTGTCTATTGTACATTTAATCCCAAAAATTATTTGATAGGTCCAATCATGCTCATTTCAAACTCTCTCTGTTGAGAAAAGTTTGCACTAAGCTTGTCATTACCACCAAAAATAATGTCATCAACAAAACTAGCAACAAGTAATAATCCTTTAGGTGTCTCTCTTATGAATAAGTTACAATTTGTTGCTCCTTTCTTGAATCCAATCTTTGTCAAGTAACCATCTAGTCTCTCATACCATGTTCTAGGGGCTTTCTTAAGTCCATATAGGGATTTCTTCAGTCTGCATACCATGTCAGGTTTGTTTGATAAACTAAATCCTCCAGGTTGTTCTATGTAGACTTCTTCCTTCAAGTCACCATTCAGGAATTCTGACTTGACATCCATCTGATATACTTTAAAGTTCTTGAATGTTTCATAAGCTAAAAATAATTTTATAGCTTCCAGTCTTCTCGCAAGGGAAAATGTATCAGAGTAATCAATACCTTCTCTCTGCACATATCCTTTACATACCAATCTTGATTTTTTTCTTACCACTCTACCACCTTTATTCATCTTGTTTCTAAATATCCACTTGGTTCCAATCACATTTTTGTCACAATGTCTAGGGACCAATTCCCATGTGTCATTCTTCATTATCTCATCTAACTCTTCTTTCATCACTTTCTGTCAATTTGAATCATTACATGCATTTTCAACACTTAAAGGTTCAGTTTATGAAAGTAAACATACCTCTTCATCAACTGTTAAACATTTTTCTCTAGATCTTGTCATAACTTTACTGCTCTAATCTTCAATGATATCTTCTTTTGAATGGTATTTAGATGTGAATTTTGGAACTTTAGGCATGACATTCTCATCTATAATCTGTGATTCCTCTTCACTTGGTTCAGGGTCATTGCATGATACATCAATGTTGTCAAACATTTCTTTAATAACTCTTTCTTTACTGATAGGTCTTGGTTCATCTTCAATCATAGGTGCATAATCATATTATCTCTCTTGAAGCATAACCTTCTCATCAATCTTCACATGTGTACTTTCAATGATTTTCTTCAATCTCAAGTTAAAACATCTATAAGATTTGCATTTGGTAGAGTAACCAAGAAAAATACCTTCATCACTTCTAGCATCAAACTTGCCAACACCATCATCTCTCTTGATGTAACACTCGCTTCCAAAGATTCTGAAGTATTTTACTGTAGGTACATTCCCAAACCAAAGTTCACAAGGTGTCTTGTCTGCGCCTGGCCTTAATTGAATTATGTTGATAGTGTAGACTACAATATTGACTGCTTCTCTCCAATAGGTGTGTGCAAATTTTCTTTCAATCATGATAGTGTGTGTTGTGTCAAGTATGATCCTATTTCTTCTTTCTGCAATTCCATTCTGCTGAGAGGCTCTAGGTGCACTTAGCTATCTTTTGATCCCATGTTCTTTTCAATACTCATAAAATTTGTCAGAGGTGAATTCTCCTCCTCTATATGATCTCAAACATTTTATCTTTAATCCAGACTCATTTTCAACTTTAGCTTTGAATATTTTGAACTTCTCAAATGCTTCAGATTTATATTTTAAGAATGCAACACACGTCATTCTAGAATAATCATCAAAAAACAAAATAAATTACCTTTCACCATAGTATGATCTTATTTGAGTAGGTCCATATAAGTCTGTATGCACTAGATCCAATTTTTTTCTGCTAAGTTTTGTTTGCTTTTGAATGAGTTCCTTACATTCTTTCCCATCACACATTCCATGCACATAGTATCAACTGGTCTTGCAATACTAGGAAGGTCTCTTACTGCCTTTACATTGCTTATCTTTACTATATTGTCAAAATTGATATAACATAATCTTTTGTGTCATAACCAACTGTCATCTACTTTTGCAACAAAACAACTTGCTTCAGAATTGAGCTAAAAAACATTACCTTTAGTCTTTGAACCTGATGCAATCATAACTCCTTCTTTGTTATTAATGATGCACTTGTTGTTTTTGAATTCCAACTGATATCCTTTATCAAGCAACTATCCAACACTCAGTAGGTTATGATGTAAACCATCAACATACAAAATATCATCAGTGTTGTTCTTTCCATCTAAAGTGATATCTCCTCTACTTATGATAGGCTTAGGAGTGTTGTCTCCAAATCTAACCATACCACCTTTGTACTTATCCAGATGTACAAATCTATCTTTGTCTCTTGTCATGTGATGTGAACACCACTATCAATGATTCAGCCTGTTATGATGTCTGCTTGGGAAATTAATGCCAACTCTTGTTCTTTCTTTTCATCTTTAATGTCCATTTCATCAAACATTTTTTCCGTATCTTCAATTGCAATGAATCTGATTTCATCTTCTCCTGAATCTTCATTTGTCACTCCATCTTCAACATATTAGCATTCCTTTGTATATTTAGGCTTGAATTTTTTTTTGAACTTCTTAACTCTTGTAGGGCAATTAGATGCAAAATGACCAACCTTGTTGTATGAAAAGTATTTGAATGGTAAATGTCCTTCATATTTTCCTTTTCCTTTGCTTTCTTTCTTAGCAATCATAGCAATGAATTTTTGTAGTTTTTTATCCTCATCTTCATTATCAAAATTACCAGAAGTGTTCAAAGATTTCTTACCATGGACTGAGGCTTTGATGGTTGTTTCACTTTTAGGTTTTGTCTTCAATTTTGATATCTCAAATGCTGAAATTTTGCTGATCAAGGTCTCTCTCTTGAAGTCTTTCAAAAATTGCATAGTCTTATCTAAGATGTTTATCTTTCTCTCATAATCTTCTGTCAGTGTAGTCATCAATTTATCCATTATGTCTTCCTCTGCAATTCTCCACCATTGTTTCTAATTCTTGCAACTGCTTCATTAATCCTTTGATTGTATGCTCTGATGTTTTCTTTAGGTATCATCTCTAAATTGTTATATCTTTTCTTCCATGTCTTTCTATGCACATTATTTGCTTGGATATCTCCTTCAAACATATCTTCTAGATATTTTATAGGCTCTATCTACTTTCTTAATCTTAGAAAACTCACTATCAGATGAGGCACTTATAAGGGCTTCTTTGGCAATTGCATTTTGGGTGAATACTTCCTTTTATTTAACAGTAGAATCTTCTTCTGCAAGGTCTTTTAAAGAAGGAACATCGACATTTTGAGTAGCTGCTTCATAAATCTCAAAACCAACGCACTACAAATGTGTTATCATTTTGTTCTTCCAGTCAAGATAATTTTCTCCATCAAACTTAGGACTCTCTTTTCTAAATTACGCCATCTGATCAACCTTAAGTTGTTAAACTTTATCTCCAAGGAACTCGGCCCTAATACCAATTGTTAGGAATAGTCCCAAGAGATAATTGAGAGGGGGGGGGTGAATTAGTTATCTACAAGATTCAATTATTTATCTGATTAAGTATAGAATAACATTAAGCATAAATGATCTAATGATGAACATTTTTTCAAAAGTTTTTTGATCGTATTTTGTTAAGCAAATGGCCAATTTTATGATGTAAGCTCTTTGGAGCACTGGCTCATTAGTGGATATTTGAAATACGGGGTCAATTTCCGCATAGCATAGAACTTGTAATTCCCAACATGTGTGCTAATTTTGCAAAATGTCGAAATGCCTAGTGGATATATTATGTAATTGCATATGAAAATCAATATCATCGAATATATACATGTATATGACAATGATCCCGGGGTTTCTTACTGGTTCTTCCACAGGGGAGTTATTGAATCAGATTATTATTAATAAAATATGGTGGATATATCCCACTTTTGTTTAAAAAAAAAAATATTAAGCATAAACACAACAAGATAACACAAATTATAACACCACAATTTTGGTTACGGGGAAACCCAAAATTGGTAAAAACCTCGGTGGGAATTAGCACCCACAAAGAACTGCACTATTGTATAATGATCCATGTTAGAAGATCCTACAACCCTGTTAGGAGTTGATCTTTACAATGCATTAATTATAGTGACCTAGTCAAAGGTCGGACCCTGTTAGGAGTCTTTTACAAATAACCTTGTTAGAGGTGAGGACACACTGTCCGTGAGCACACTGCTCAAATGATGAAGGCTGCAACCTTCTGCACAACAAATATACACTATTTATGATATTGAACTGTGAATTAGACCTACTATCTTGATCAGTTCTAGTGAATTATATACACTCTCTACTTCTTCACATAGATCTTCAACTGATGAATGATATAGCTTTACTGGCCCAATACATTAAACATTCTTCTCTTCTAATTTTTCACATTCTCAATCATGTCGATCACAAATGATCTGCTATAATTATCCTCCTCCAAAGATATGATCAAGATGACTTGTAGGAAACTCTTCAACAACTTTTTTGTCGGCAAAACTAAGCATGCAACACAAATAGAACCGTGCAACTCAAGATGAGTAGACGCATTGCTTCACACAGTCGGCTCCACTAATTTAACTCAAACTTCACTCTCTAGCTGAAACACGTTAAGCGCTCTTAACCAAACATCTTGGACTCATAATTAAACATGAATCCAAAAATGCATATCCAAATAATAGGCGCAACTGAATAAACAATATAAATACTGTCGGCTCTTAATAAACAATATCCTGAAACTGTAACTGGAAAATAGATCATCATAACTCAACTTCAATTGCACAACTAAATTTGCGTCTATGAACATAGCATAATGAATATGTCTACAACATAAAAATAAATGCGGAAGGATCCAACATATCGATACTGAGAATTACAAATAGGACACTGTTGCATACTATATGTTGTCATCAATGATAAACATACAGTCAACCACTAGGTCAAAGGCAAATCTCCAACACCTTTCTCAATCATTAGTGTTCTGGCACAATCAACAATTTATCTATTTCTCCTTTTAGCAATCCCATTTTTTTGTGGTGTTCTTGGTGCAGAAACCTATCTTTTAATTCCATGCTCCTTACAAAAGTTAGCAAATTCATCAGAAATAAATTCTCCTCCTCTATTCTTAGACATTTTAGTTCCTTTCCACTTTGTTTTTCAACTATAACTTTATAACATTTGAACATATTAAATGATTCTGATTTCTCTTTTAAGAACATGATAGTCATCATTTTAGAATAATCATCAACAAATAGAATGAAGATAGAATGAAGTATCTGTCACCATAATAGCTTTTTGTTCTCATTGGTCCAGATAAGTCAGTATGGACTAATTATATAATAGAATTATATGTGTAGGTTTTGCTCTTGAAACTAGACTTTGTAATTTTTCATTTTTGACAATTCTTACACATGGCATGGTCAGGTTTTGACATGCTTGGTAAGCCTCTTACCTTTCTCTTTGTTGGAGCTCTCAATTTTTGGCAAAATTTAGAGTCCTATAAAGTGATAAAACTCTAAAAAATGGAATCCTAAAATCTATGCCCAATAATTAATAATATGATGAAGTACATTAAATGGGATACAA